>KL273376.1:43405-91183 GCA_000699545.1 Podiceps cristatus | reverse complement strand
AGGAGCTCCTTGCCTTGGACACCTCCTGCTTTCCTGTCATTCGCATACCAAGAAACACAAGTTATAAACAAGCTCAGTTGCTACGGCTCATGCCTCCTTCTCCCTCCGGAGTGATCCATGCTCTTTGACTCAAGTCCAACTGCCCTCCTGCCGCCGGCTGCCCTGGCACTTGCAGCAGTCTGTCAAGGTCACCTCCCCGCTGCCGGGCCAGACAGTGTGAGTGCTCGCAGCCGTTCTCCTCATTCTGGGCATGCTGACCATCCCCTGGCGGGTCAGGCATCCGCCAGGCCAAGAAGATCTTAGACCACCGAGATGGACTGTATCTGTCTGGATTCCTCCTGCGTCTCTCATTTCTGGTCTCCTTCCTCCTCTCTTCCTCCTGCCCAGATGCCCCCTAGTCTGCCTAGGAACAGCAGAAGGTGACATCGCTGCCGATCAAATATAAACCCAGGGCTGCAGTCTGGAGGCACTCGCCACTGCTTTCTCTTGGAAGCAGCGCTTTATAACGTGCCGCCGTGTAGTCGGTCAAGCAGAGCCGAGGAGATGACCAGCGCAAGAGCAGCTTTAGCAATACCGGTCATAGACACTATAAGGTGCTCTTTGCTTTGCCACATTTTGGTACCAAAAGTTGAATTCAGCTGTGAGAAACATGTCAGCGTTTATCCTGCTTTGCTGTGAAAAACTGAGCTGAGAGAATATTGTCTCTGATTACAGACAATTACGCATTGTTGCTTTGGTTTGGTTTTTCAAGCTGCCTTGCCGCTCCCACAGCAAGGTTTGGAGGGGCCAGTAATAGCTTTAATTGGACCAACAGATACAGGCAGAAAAAACAAGCGAGCTTTCAGACACCCCTAAAGAGGACATATATGGACAAAAGTTCTCTTTCTCCACCCATAACATCTGGTCCAGTAAAAACTGTTGTTCTCCCTACGTCTCCTCCCTCAGTTATGTCCAAAACCTACCACAACACCACGACAGCGCCTAGCTCCCAAGAGGTGCCCAAAGTCTGCAATGCTGGAGCGAGTCGCTTACCCTTTTTTTTTTGCAGGACTCCTTGCACACAGCCTTGCAGGTGGCCTGGGGAGAGGTTCCCCAGGACAGAGGAGTGCTTGGAGAAAGAGCGATAAGCCAGGAGTCCGTGTCCCCCTCATGCACACAGAGACACAAGCCACCTCAAAGGCGGTGCTCTGATGCTGCTCTTCCCTGCCTGAGGCTGCCGCAGGGCATCTAAAAGCACATGTGGTTAGCTCTGCCTTTGGCAGTCGTCTTGATTTGCTTGGTGTCTCTCCTTGTTTAGTGATCTCTGGGGAACCCACAAACAGCCCCATACCATGCAAAGACTGCATAGAGCCACCTAGACTAGTTCCCCCCTGACTCCTGGATGTGTTGTTGAAAGGTCAGAAGCTGAGGAATGAAAGGTGATGGGCCAAAGCTCTGCTAGAGGCCTCTCCACCCATCTGTGCTGAATCAATCACCACCTCCTGGTTAAATCAATCACCCCCACTTGGTTACATCAACCACCACTCTTGGTGCTACCCCTAAAAGCCTTTCGCACCCCAAGATACACTGTCCTCTATTCTCCTGGCTCCATAAGCCTAGCCTCCCATCTGCATGGGCAACAGCACCTTCCCAGAGCTAGTTCACCAAGCCATGACCCTCTCCTCTTTTGCCAGCTGCCTG
Source organism: Podiceps cristatus (assembly GCA_000699545.1). Taxonomy (NCBI): domain Eukaryota; kingdom Metazoa; phylum Chordata; class Aves; order Podicipediformes; family Podicipedidae; genus Podiceps; species Podiceps cristatus. Next base: position 89,503 of record KL273376.1, on the reverse strand, counting down.
TTTCCACACCAAGATGCAGAAGTGGCTCAAACATGCCCGCACTGGCAGGCAAAGACAGTTTGGAGCTGACTGTCTGTACAGACTCCAGAAGCCCATGGGGCAGGGCATGTAAGCATGGACATGGTGGGAAAGCCAACGGGCTGCTCCGCGTCTGGCCTGGAGCTCACAGGTCGTTCACAGCACTGTGTTGCACCAAGCAGGCAGAAACACACTGCCCTTCGCTCCTCACCGCCCGGAGATGCCCTAGCCATCCCTGCTGTCTCAGCCACCCCTCTGCCACTCTTCACCCGAGAGTGCCCGGCCATCACTGCCTGTCGAGGCAGGGAGCTGCCTGAACACCCTTAACCCCTCTACCTCACTGCAGATCAAGCCCACATAAAAATCAACTTTACTGCATATAGCTCTGCGGACTGCTTGGGCTCAGGGCCCCCTTCATGACTGAGAGACGCTGGCATCATTGCTAGTCAGGTCTTCTGCCAGCCCCAACGGAGAAGGCGGGAGGCAGAGGAAGAGGCGCTGGGCCTCCATGAGCTTCATCCAGCCTCTGCATCAGGCTGCACATCTTGCTCTTTCATGTGCACCCCAAATACAGCATCCTTCCCACTAAATTATAACGCAGACAAAAAGGATGTGATCAATGTAAAAGAAATTTAAATTTACATTTGACATTTATGCCCGAATTGCGCTTTTGCTACAGGATTGGTTCAGTGGCTCTCGGCGCAGAGCTGGTCTTTGGGTATATGTTTCCCAGTCTTCACTGGTTAGGTTATTGAAAAGAAGAAAAAGAAATCTAAATTCCTCTGCCTTTTTATTTAGAAGAGAACTGAAATGCTCCAGACATTATGTATCCATTCTCCTCCTCAAGTCAGAAGGCATTGTTCTGTCTGGTCTTTTATAGATCATACACCCAAACCATCAAGTGAGGAGGAAAATGTTCCCCACCGGCAATTGGTCCTTGTGTTGCCTCAAAGTGAGCGTGGGGCCAGGCAGGGCATAGGAAGTCTTCAGTGGTTTTCTTGAGAGTTTTTTCTACCTCAGAGACCACTTTCTGTCTGTAAGCAAGACTTTAAGCCCTGCGACCTCCTCCCCAAAACACCTCAAAAAACATGCTTAGAACAATCTTTTGGAAAGGGGAATTTTACATCCTCTGTGGACTTTCATTTTCATAAATCACACCTTTCTTTACTTGCATAAACACAAAAAATAGCTGTCCCACCAGCAAACTTGTTTGGTTTTCTTTTTCAAACGCCCAGCTCAAAATAAGCAAAACAATGCGCCTTTTTTTTTTTTTTTTTTTTTAATGTAAGAAAAAAACATATAACTGAAGGCTGAGGCTCCTTGCTAAGAACAATTTTAAAGAAGGACAGTTCTAAAGGTATGAAAATAGATTTTTATAATTGGAAGTGCCTGCAAGGGCCTAAGTATAGCAGGCTTTATTACATCTCCGCTACCAGGTACTTAGGTGCTTCTCAGAACCTGCCATTAGCCAGGTCTGTTGAACAGGGCACGCAATTATTTTTTTTATGAAAATGCTGGCGTGAGTTCACAGGCAAGGAAGGTGCTGAGCCTTTGATCCCAAGCACCAGGCAGATCCTTGAAAATGTCACAGAGTGATTGATGTGCCCAAGAAAAGGCAGAGATCTTCTGCTGAAGAAAAGCAGGTGTGAGGTTGCTTCTAGCCAGGCTTTGCACCAGTGGAGCAGAGCCGCAAGGGTGGGGGTGCTGGGAGAAGAGCCTAGCAGAGCAGGATGCTCAGCTCCTGCTATGGGGGCAGAGATCAGCTAGCCAAAACTTGCTCAGCCTTGGCAATCCTCCCCTTCTTGCAACAAACAGGACGTTTTTCACCTGAGGTTTGCGAGCCTCATTTCAATGGGAGACCAAGTGACTCAGGACAGAAATAGTCCATATGTAAAAGATGGCAAGAGAGGGAAGAAAAGACAGATTCTTTGATTTGACTCTTTTAACATGGCTGGTGTGTTTGAGTAGGCGGTAAGGTGCCAGAATAGAAGGGATGACAGCGTGTCACTGTGCAGAAATACTTTGGGCTCAGAACATAAAAGGCCAACATTTTCAAAGTGGGGGTCTAAAGTTAGGAAACTAAATCCGTCCTGGAGCAGTGTTAGACTCCCAGCAGTTAGAGAGCCCGGATGAAGCCTGCGGAGTCTCAGTGCTTGTGAAGCACCAAGCCACTGATTTAAGAGATGGGGAACTTCTACTCCGAGCTGGATGTCTAACCCTGCTAGGGGGGGCTCCACCGAAAATCCCAGTGCGGCTCCCTAGGTCTGAGCATCCAGATGTGAGCAGGCTCAGCTGAGGGCGGAACAAAGCGGGGCATGCTCTCGCTTTGAAGAGATGTTGCTTCTAAATCTGCCTCTTTGGGGCGGAGGCTGCCTGGAGTATAAATCAATGGCCATGCTGCATATGTGTGTTGTAAATAAGCGCTGGAGAGCATCCAAGGCAGCCAGCTTCCTGGCTGAGGCGCCAAGAGTTGAACCCGGGCTCTCCGAAGTCTAAAGCGGGAGATAAGATAGCTCGGGTTAAAAAGCTAACCATCTGTATCTGGGGGCTGCAACGACCCATAGCTTCTGCGATTCAGCCACGGAGGGTTAGCAACATTTTCCCTGCTACTTTTGGGGATAGTTGTGTCTTTAAGAGGCTCCAGCCTGAACCAGTTGGAAATAGGGCTGAAAATGCCAGGCCTCTGCCAAATTCCCTGAACACCTCCGAGCCCTTGTTCACAGCCAGCTCGGCAGCCGCTGACGAAGCCCCAGGACTGCAGAGATCTCCCTGTAGGCAGAGAAGGGGACATCACGGGCACTGAGCTTTCTGCAGAAGCTGTGTTTGGACAACACCGCCAGCCCTGCCATGGGGTTCGTGGCTCCCTCAGGCCCCCTCATCTTCTGTTTAGCAATGCTGCATCATGCTGGGTGTGCGGCAGGGTCCAGGGAGCTCTGCACGCGTCAGGCTGCCCCTTGAAGCAACACTGATGGAGGACAGCAAGAGGGAAAGTGATGCAATAGCATACAAATAAAAGAAGGAAAAAAATAACATCACAAACCCCACAACCAAAAGCCAAATCTCAGGTCTGACATTTTGCCCTCTAAACGCATCTGTTCTTAACGTTGCTAAAGAGGGGAACTTGTTTCCAGATGGCTAAGCGTGGCAGAGCTGCCCTAGTCCTCTCTCTGGTACCTGTCACTGCAAAAAGAGAGCATTTCTTCCCTTATGGTCTCACGACTGCTTAGCCTGCAGTGTAGCCACCACAAAGCATTGCCTCCGGCTGTGGAGTTAAATATATTACTGAACTCTCATCTCCTGCTTTCTTGCCATGCTTTGCAATGGCCACACTCTGTGGCTACCACTTCTTTATGCACATGCATCCCCAAGTCCTCACATCCACAAACCCTCCAGTGGGGCTGCGACTGGGAGCCCCAGGACCCATCACCAGGCATACCCCAAGGTGTTCAGCAAGGGAAAAGAGGAGGGAGGGCCAACCCAGGGGTGGTCGGGGCCACATTTAGGGACTGGGATTCAGATCTGAAAGGCACCACCTCTGCCGCCTGGGAAGGGCTCAAGGAGGAGCAAGTGCTGGCGCCTCTCGCCAGGCCCTGGCTGTGAGCGGCTGAAGTCTGTGGCCACGGGATGCCTCTTAACATATTCCAGTGCCCTCAAGACAAGGTAAATTGGTGGTTGAGGCAAAACTCAGTTTTGTGTGCAGTTATACTGCGCTCCCTGAATTCTTGGTCAACCAATTTTTGTTTGTTTGTGTTATATACTCATTTCCCTTTCCACTTTAAAGGCCATTTTATGCTGGCAGAAGGTGCCATGCTGGCAGCTCTGGAAGACCCAACGGCTATATTTAAGCCATCAGACAGGTAGAGCAGAGGCAGCATCTCCTTCCCCCTGCCCATTGTGGCAGTGGCCCCAGACTCTGCCTTTCCTGGGCCAGCCCAGAGGGAGCCCATCTGTGTGGCCATTTGCCCTGGACCCTGTCTGCCAGCACCAATGCCAGATAGAGCCAGTGGCAGAGTTCGTATCGCTGTGGGTCCAGTGAGGTGGGGAACCTGGCTCCGCCTAGACACAAATTGAGAGCAGGGAGTAATACCCAGTATCGAACTCCATTTGGCTCCAAGAATGGGCCAAGTCCTCCAAGTACTGGTGTCCTTCCTGCCCCAAAGGGTGGTCCAGCAGCACTGACTGCAGGCAGCAGTGAGGTATCTGCCTTTTAATCTCTAACGAAGACAGTCTCAGGCCTGAAGCAAGTCTTTATGTACCTTTCAACAGCTTTCCTACTTATTTTGGATTTAACCATTGCTACTGTATCTTCAGCCATTCACATCAATTACACTGACATCCAGCAATTCAGCCTGCTAAGCAAGAGGTGACCCCTGGGACACGCTGCCACAAGTAACTGTGTACTGACATTCCTCTCCTCTATATTACATATTTTTTTGTTTTTCACATTCCTTGAGTATGCCCTTTTCCCTGTGTTCTGATTCAGCACAAAGCCTGCTAGACCTTGTTTGTATCTATTAATTAAGCCTCTCTCTCAGGCTACATCCATCCATGACTTTGCACTCTGTCCAGGCACTGAGCAAGCATGATCAAGACCTGTCTGTGAGCAGAGTTGAATGGAAGCTGCTTTAAAGGAGTTATCACCTTGAAAAACCCAAGCTCAGGTTACGGTAGGGTCAGTGCTATCCTATGGCCTCTGATCAGTTCAGAGTTCAGACAGTATATCTGTATCTGGCTGCAAAATACCTTGTAGGCATGCCTGTAGCCCCAGGTCTGATCTAAAAGTAGTCATTTGCCTAACTCCTTTACACCTTTTTTTTTTTTTTTTTTTTTTTTTTTCCCCTGACAGGTTTTTGTCAGTAAGCTTTGACAATCCCTTAATGAATCATACCAATCAGTTTAGCTACCAGTTTGCTGCCTCATTTGGAGGCGTTCTGGCAGACTGACAGGGTCCAGCTTCCCCTTGTGAGGACTGGGTTTTTGGAATCCACCCTGTTGCAATCACTTAGACAACTAATAGTTCTGGTTTTAATTAATTGTCAGTTGATCCTGTGCCCTTTAGGCACAACATACTCGCCTAGTTCCCACTGTTCCTAGCCTTCTGGTCCCCTGCTGTTGCTTAAAAGCAGCAGATATGAGCATTTTCACATTTTCAGCCCCCTTCTCCAGCCAGCTCCCCGCATAGGGACTCAGAGGTCTCAGTTTCCATCAAGAGGTGACAAAGTGCTCACATTTTCAAAACCACCTCACATCCAAGAGGAGAGCATGAGCTCTTCTGGAAGCCCAGGAGAACATGGGAGAGGGGAACGCTATTTGTTGTGGCACCAGCAAAGAAAAGCACAAGCAGTCTTGGACCATCCCCAGCTGCTTGCCTGCGGCAGGATGGACGTTTGCCACAGAAGCACTGACACCTCCTCGGGGTTACACAAGGTTGTGCGTCGTCCTCAGAGCGTTGCTCTGCTGGGTGCTCTTGATAACAGCTCAGCCACTAATTTGCCCCAGAATGGTTCAGGTATTTCTGCCTAGCCCTTGGTAAAATATTTACTATGCCTTCTTATCACTTCCCTAGAAGGTTTTGTTGGAGCTGACTGATGCATTAATACCTTCAGGATCTAACTTGAGGTTTTTCTGTACAGTCTTGGAACATGTCCAACAGCATTAAGAAAAACCCTTTCATTTCCCAGTCCATTCTTTGAGGCAGAATTTCACCTGAAAGCTGGACTCCATCTGGCATGGAGACAGCTGCACAGAGCCACCCTCCTCTCTCCTGAGGATGGCTGTGACCATTGGGTTTGTGGGCAGGCAAAAGCATCGCATCCCCTAATAAGCTAATTGTCACATCTCCAGGAGCAGGATAATAATTAATGAGCTTAAGTAGAGCGAGAGAGAACCAGGTTAGAGACTGGGGAATGCTTTCTAAGGGTGTGAGGCGGCAGCACAGCGTGCCTGAGAAGGCCACAGGGCATGTTTAAGAGGAGGCGATGCAGACACCTCTACAGGGCAGGTGAGGCCAAGCCTTGGGGTCTGGCAGCAGTAGTTGGGCTTTCAGGTTCCTTCTGCCTCTGGTTTGCTGTGGTGCTGCCTTCCTGCATCCCACTCTTACTGCAAACACTTTCCACCAGCTCGTTGCTTCCTGTTATCCCTTCTAACGAATTCCCGCTCCTCCCGTCCAAAGTTAACGTGTTTTGGTCTTTGCTGTACCTCTTGTTGGAGTCATATCTGTGTTTTGTCCATCTGTTCTTCTTCTCGATATCCTTATATGGGAGGATGCTTACAGTGCAGCTGCAATTGGGTTATTTGTTAGTGCTTCCCCAGCTTCATTACGTCTCTGCTGTAATTTCAGCTTGACACTCCAAAAGGTTCAGCAAAGTGCTATCGATGCTGGATCTCATCCAGTCATGCGAACAAGCAAGCCTTCACTCAGGATTATCACCAAGAAATTCCTTTCTAGGATAAATGAATGGCTGATGATGATGAACAGATATAGCCTGCCATTGTCTCGTGGTGTTTGGTAACTATCAGAAAGTTTTCTATTCCATTTAGATAGAATTTATTATGAAAAAGCCCTTGTGAGCCAAAGCGTTAGACAAAGGCCACATTCAGCTCCTCCAAAATGTACATGAAAATTGAATTAACACCTTGTATGTTATATACACTACCTGTTCAGCGGAGCGGCTCCCAGGCGGGCCAAGACACAACAATGTCATTGTCTGTTCCCCACGGAGCCCTCCAAAATCATCACCTACATGATGGGATCTTTCCACATGACATTCACCAGAGGACAGATCAACTGTGGCACAGGGCACAGGCTGAATCTGGGAAGCCCTCACCACAGTGACGGGCCAAATCATGCGAACTCAATACACAAAAACTCAGAGCTGATGTCTGAAAGCTCCATTCGGCTCCCGGGACCTCACCCTCCTCTCTCTTTCTCAACTAGAATGAAGCAGTGGTCATTGACTTCTCTGTACTTAATCTCACACGTGTCTCCACTACAAGAGACCTGCACACACCTAGCTGCAGCATGGATGATCGTAGCACCCAGCCAGTTACTCCCCTGGGGATGTAAGGAATCGGAAGGGCAGGTGAACATCACATCTGCACTGTTTGAACTGAACCATCCTCTTTCTACACCTGCCATCCTCAGAAAGGAGACCCCAGCCAGGACTCAGGCAACCCCTCGGTGGTTGGGATGGACAGGAGGTGGGGTGGAAGCAGGAGGAGAGTAAAAGTCCTCTCTGCATCCTTCCTGGCTGCCCACTTGGGGTCTTCTTAGGTGGTGAAGTACCACTTTTCCTTCACCTCCTTGTCCTCCTGCTCCAGCAGCCTAACCAGAAGGCAAGGTGGTGGTGGTGGCGATGGGCTGGGGTAGGGTGGCAGAGGGGAGGGGCAAGGGTACAGTGCTGCCCATCATTTCCCTCCAGGGCTCTTTGCCCTGAAGTCCTTGGTGCTTGCCCAGGACACCACCTGCCCTTGCTCACCCCTGTGTTTTTATTGTTTGCTTTTTATTACAAAACTTGACGCACCAATCAGGCTGTTGTCAGGGTGCCAACCATTGTATTTGGCAGTGGAAACAGAGGATTATCATTAGCTCTGCATTCGTGCAGCTACCCCAAACAAGCATTAGCACATCACTGTACTAACACATAACCCAGGCAGCGCTGCCTGCTCTAGGAAGCGGGCAGTCTGGCCTTGAGACTATATATCTCACAGGTGAGTAAACAAAGGGAGGAAGAGACAGACAGGAAGGCAGGGACCGGGGAGAGGAGAGACATACAAACACCTAAGCCCAGACACAGCAGCTTCAGCAGCCAGAGGTAGAAACCACAACCTGGAGTCATCTCCTTTGACCGGGGCTTATCAAGGAGCATCCCACATCTCCACTGACTGGGCTTTATCTGGTAGCGCTCCTATGTCCTTCACTGTTGCAGGGTTTTCCAGGAGCTCCCTCATGTCTCCATCATCCATAGAGCAGAGCTTGGAGCAGAAGGAGTGATCACCAGAAAGTGTCTTCTTTTTCCATGGACGATTTGGGATCCCACCTTAGAGGAAAGGTCATTTTTCCGCTGTGCAAAAGCTAGGCCAGAGGGACCTGGCCCTTGTAAAATAATCTGAGGGACCTACCATTCCTGTCATCATCACCTACTAGCAAGGGCCCAATCATAAAGCACCTATTCATAGGCAAAGGTGTCAGTGTATGGTAAATCCGACTGTTTGTCAGTGCATCCATGGGCCTGACACCCACCAGTGTCCCATTAGGTCCCTTGGTCTGAAAAGAGATCATTTCAAAAGCAGAATAAACCCAAAACATTACTTACCAAAGCAGACATTTTCTGCAAGCAATTTTTCATTCAGATTAAAAAAACATTTTTGATTAAAGCTTTTTGGGTTTTTTTTTTTGCTTTTTAAGATGTGGAGAAAAGTTTGATTGTGAAGATGGATGTTGCCCACTATGATGGCAACATAGCAGTGACAGCTGCTTTCAGGATTAAGCTACTTGCAAGCAGTGGCAAGGGATGTACAAGGAATAATTTTCCTTCCCTCTGTGCTACGTTTTTTTTCCACAGTTGAACAAGGGAGTTGTGGACCAATTTGAAATCACTTTCTTCTGGAATATCAAACACTTCCCAGGCTTTGAAGACTGAGTCTTTTGTCTTGATAACTATTTGGAGGACTGACTGACCATGGTAGACTTCCCAGAGGAGTTCTCCATGCAGGCTAAGGTGTCTTTACAGAGCTTTTCTGGAAATTCAGCAGCAGAATTGGAAAATAATATTTTCCCAAGTAGAAACTACACCAGCTGGGGGCGGGGGGGGAGGGAGGGGTGTTGTGGTGGATATGTTTCAGAAAATACCATGAAAGTGAGAATGCAACTGTGGAAAACAGGAAGCTTGCGAGAGCTCAGATTTCGGGGCTGATAGGGAAGCCTTGCAGAGGAAAGGGAGAGGCTGAGGAAGGTCTGCCGTCTCTAGGTCTAACACTTAGGTTTGGTAAAAAGGGACTGGGTTTGGGAACATTTCTGTTTGTGGAGAGAAAATTATTTTTGCATGCAGAACAGATAAGAATCCAAACAAATGAGGCTTATCCAAACCTTGCAGAAATGTTTGATATTCACCATCCTTTTGAGGGACTAAATTTAATCTCTGGCTTGTTTGATCCAGATAAAGCTGGTGTTCATGTTGTACCAGAAAATAAGCCTTCCTCCTCGTCTTGATTTTTTTTCCCTCTGTTTGAAATGCTCTAGCTGAATATGTTTGAGTCATATTTACATTTTCAAATGCAAACAGAAGACAGGACCCTGATTCCCAGTGAAAGACTGTGCTAGTTATGTACCTAAGACAAAGGTTTTGTGCTTAAAAGCTCCCCTCGCTTTGTGTTACTTTTGTGTGAAAGAGTCTTCCTTTAGCTCTTTGCTGGCTGAATGAGGACTAGGCACTGTTGAAACCATTTGGGAGAATATAGGTCATGGATTGTCAGGTCCAAACTGTGACACAAAGCAGTATTTAGGTCATTGAGAGGGAACATAAGACAAAATTCTCAGTTTAAATAAGAAGTGACATTTAGGTAAAAGAATTAAATAAAAGCACCACATGCTGGTAATGTCATCTGGCAGACAGTCACCTCTTCTGGTGCCTTTCAGGACCTTCTGGTGTGCCACAAAGAAGAAAGATTGCTTTCACTTACTCCATGACAGATAATTAAAAGTCAAATATGTGCACACAAAAAGAGATGTATGCAATTTAAAAGGTATTTCATCCTGGATGCTGGGCTTACATCCTTAGATGGTGTAAATCCGCATGGCTGCATCATACACAAGTGGGCTTTGCTGTTGCTCAAGGTAACACCCCTTTTCTGCCCATAGTCCACTAATTACGTAAGTTTTGTGATTTTCCTTTTGGGACCGCTCACAGAAGTTAAATATATTGATAGTATATAGCAGTTATAATTCCTCAGAGCTGTGGTACTCCTTGGACAGCCTCCTTTTTTTTTCCAGCTGGGGACAGGACAAAATGCAGCAGCCTCAACTGCTGAGCAATACCTTCCTACTTCCACCATTAAGAGTACCCATTCCCAAGTGTCAGCCCCTCTTCCCAGACTGCAGTCCTATTTCTGTTTGAAAGCCTTACTTCTGCAATTGAATTTTTGCCAGGTGGATGCAAACCGCCTTGGGGTCAAGACCTCTGGTTTAGGAAGAGCTATGTTAGATGCCATAGGGTTTATACCCCCTCCCAACACATGATTTTGCAGTCCTTCCTGGCTCAAGTCTTGAAGTTCACATCAGCACCAGAACTGTCAGCTCCTTTTAGTAATTCTCCAAAATTTGTGGTTTGCTGGCATATTGTGTCCTGGGGTTTTATGGGATAATTCCACCAAGAATCACAAAACCATCACTTTTTCTCAGTTTGAAGATGGAACGGACGAGTTTAACTTCCCTGTCCCATTCTCCATCCTCTAATCCCTCTCCCATGCCTTTTTTATTGGTCTCCTCTCTATCCTTCTTTTTACCTATGCAGTTTCCCCTAATAAGTGACATTAAGCCATTTATAAATATACTTACATATGTATTTATATTTATGTATTTCAAAAACATAAAAGTGATCTAAGCTCTCAAGAAAAGCCACACACACAACTTTTTTTGGCTCCATTTTTACTCAACTTTGTCTCGGTTGTAGTTAGTGGTTTGGCAGATCTCTGTGTATTTTTGGATCAAACACTTACGCCAGGGAACACAAAGGGTCCTGGTATGAAATTCAGAGGAAGACCTCAAAGAGGGGTATTTATTTTTGTTAAAAATAGTTCAGCCCATCTCTATCTGTATTGAAATTGGCAAAAGAATGGGTATGATTTACATTTTTTTGCAATGCTTCATTTTAAACATTTGATAAAAATAGTCAATAACAAAAAAAGCCAGTTTATTTTTACTGCAATGCAAATTTTTTCTCTGCTGTTCAAGTCCTGGATGACAAATATAGGCCATGGGGATAGCATGCTAAGAGGAAAAGCAGAAGACTTTTCCTTCTCATTTCCACTGAACTGAGAATGTAACTAAAAGCCTGGTAACCCCTTCATCTGGTATCTTCTGTCTTTCTCCTACCTATACACCACCTTCAGCCTCATTTTTATATTTCCATGCTCATGTCTATGCCGATAACTTTCTCAATTACTCTGTTTCTCTCAAGAAGATTTATTTTTGAAAGAGACTTTTGCATGTCCAGTAGCTACCATCCCACCAAACAGTATAGCCTGAGACGTCATTTAAGAAGGGCATCTATCAAGTTTTTAATGTACTCCTAGATCACATTTTTCCCTACTTATCATACTGCTCCTGAAAACTTTGGCCCATGGTAAGATTCCCATGAAGGGTATGGTGGAGAAAGTGGTCTTTGTGGCATATGAGAGGTGTCTCCCATGTGCTCTCCATCAAGGCTTCCTCATCTGTGAGGAAGGTGGAAGGCTAAACCTCAGCTGCCAGAAACCACTTAGACTCCCCCACAGAACCATGTGGCCATACAAATTTACACCCCTCAGGGAAAAGCGCTACGGCCCAGGAAGAGGTGGAGTTTTAATGTGGTGCATAGCTTTTAGGACATCCATCTTTGACCTCAGATCTGTAGAAAGTTATCAGTTCTGTCAGGAACATCTAAGGAAACTCAAGCTCCACAGTGAGCTGTGACCAGGAGCAGCAGCTTCAGAGGACTGCGAAGGTGTGTGCTACATAGGACCATGCAAGACTGTGTGTGGTGCTGTACAAACACAGCAGAACAAAAGTTAATCCTTGCCCTGAAGGGTTTTGATGAGAGAAGAAAAGATTCTTTTCGAAAAAAGCCTCACCCCAGACATTTGAGTGTACAGGAATGAGTCACCTGGTCAAATGTTGAAGTGGTACCTGAGAAAGAGGTGGTTTCTCAGGACTGTGGCAAAACCCCTCCTGCCACAGATCATTTAGAGTGTTCAAACTGCACCGAAGCAGATCTTACATTAAAAAAAATAACCCTAATGTGTGGGGTTTTGTTTTGTTTTGTTTTGCTTTGTTTTGTTTTCCAGCAGACTGCTGTATGCATCTTCTTGTGCCATGGCCAGCACATTAGCGCTGTACTGGTTGGTGGGTGTGGAGGACATCAGGAAATCACTGTGTGTATTTTTAGGCCACTTGAATTCTGGCAGTATATACCCTGGGATTTCAGCTCAGTCAACTTCCAGCTATACCATCTTAAGCCGTGCTGAAGGAAATGGATATACTCTTCCATTTGATACTTTCCACAATAAAGCCAGGGAATTTCTCATAAATCACATCCTTGCTAGAGCAAACTCTGAGACTGGGGAAAGGATAATGGCAGCAACTTTGGTTTGCTTTTCTTCACCCAGCTTACATTTCTGATCTTCACAAAAGGACTTCGAAACTGCAAAAAACTTTCCATAATGTAATGCAGTCATCCAGAAACCAGGCAAATGAAAACCACAGGATCAGCAGAGACGCCCTGCCTTTCTCCACTGGGCAGAGGGTTAATTCTTTTTCCCAGAAAGCATATTCAAGAGTAGACCATGCACACCGCACAAAAGGAAGATCACATTTCCTTCCCAGGTTCCTTTTGTTAATAATAATTATAAGCCAACACTTAGCCTTGGAGTCACATATTTACTGGTGAGAGATGGGCTCTGTCTCTAATCCTGGTCCTCCTCTCCCATTATTGTTCCATTGACTACTATTGACTTTATAGTGCGTCTGGAAGCCAGAAATGAATGGGAGAATTGGAATGGCAAAACTGGTGGGGCAGGTTTCCCTGGCCAATGTTGCAACAGGTAGAAAATAAATAAATAAAATAATGCCATTTATCAACAGCCAGGATCCAGGTCCTGCTAGGGTCACTGTGCACATAATCTTGCAGCTTGAAGACAATGGCCTGGAAGACCTATTCGAGTCTTGGAAATGCAATTACATTTCCACAGGCACACTCCACGCCTGAGGTTATTCCAGTCTTACTTGTCCTCTAGACTCACCAGTAAGTGCCCAGTTGAAACAAGCTCAAATTCAAATCTGGTTTGGTTTTTTTTGGGGGGTGGGGTTTTTTCCCAAATCAGACCTTTAGATTGCATCCTCAGATGCCACTAATTCATCAGGACAGAGAAAGAAAATCTCCAGGAGGAACTTCCTGACATGAGGAGGTTACTGTCATGTTACAGTCTGAACAGGAGATCCGGAACGGGACAGAGAAAATTACCCCATGCTGTGATCTTACTGCCACTGTCCGAAAGAACAGATTCTCAAGCTGTATGAATGGGCCCTTCGTATCATAGTCATTTAAATGCATGAGCTGACATTCTGTCCTGAGATTTTCCTCAGCTATTTTAGTGACCCATTCTTAACATGATCTACTATGTTCCCACCACATGGAGGGATTAGATTCTGCAAGGACAAGAAGCATACATGTAATGTGTGTGCACCATGAGCATCACTGGCTTTGCTCCATTATGGATAGCAAAGCTGCCCCACAGAAGACAATTATAGGGTCTCTTCTGCTGAGATTTCAAAGAAAGCTCTGCCTCCTTGAGACAGGCAGCAGCCACCCTGAGCCTTCTAATGGTTTACTCCAAGGATGGAGTGGGGCTGAGGACAAGGATTTTCCCCCTACTTAGTCTGGGGACATCTGAGTCTGGGTCAGAGAATGAAGGGAGGTGAAGACAAGAAACCAACCCCTCCAGCTGAGAGCGAAGGGACCCAGCAGGTACTCAGACCTACGGATGGAGTCCCATGTCTGGCAATGGGTAGGTAGAGAGGAAAGGTCACCATTAAGTCAAACTGTGCACAGACACTAGAGCTCCCAGGAGAGGCAGCAGCCTGGTGAAGAGTATGATGATACAGCTTTTAACAAATGGTTCAGGAAACAACTCTAATTTTAAACAAACACTCCAGCCAGTCTGGCTCTGGCTTCCAGCACAGTCTGGCTCTACTGTGCTCTGGAAATCACACCTCCTTAAAGGCAATTGGAGCCACTTACCCGAAAATGAACTTACCTAAAGTCTCTTTTGAAATGTAAGGTTCTTGTAACAGTAACCAATGATCCCAGTAAAGGCTTCGGGGTACTTCAGAGTGACATAGAGTGCTAGTCTTAATATATATGACAGTATCTCAATTCAGAACGAGTTGTACCCTTTACAAAGTAATTTCATATGTGACCTGATCTTGCCAGAGAAGAGGAACCGGATTAGAGGTTGCTTACATCCAAATAATCATGATTTGACTGTACTTGCTACATTTACACAAATAAAATCTAAACTCAGTACTGCATGTGGATGACACAAAGTACTGCATGTGGATACTTAGGACAAGTTCCATGAACCTGAGACTGGTTAGGAGAAAGAATTTCAAACAGAAAAAAATAATAGGAACTTGTTCAGGGACATGCTGATGGTAACTCTGTGAAATGAACTAAGAGGGATTCTTGAACTCACCAAGGAAATGAAATTGAGAAATGGATGAGGACATTGGCATGAAGAAAATGGGGTAGGAAGTCATATCCCTGGAAAAAATAACAGGGATAACTGCACAATAGGTACCGGATTGTGCATTCTTCTAGCAAGTCTTATTGGTGACTATAAATGGGGAAATTTCTGATTCAACATCACATGGAGCAGCATAGATAGCAGAAGACCTGGGGGACCCTTGGAAAGGAGCCAAAGAAGAGCAAGGTTCAAATAACCTACCAGCAATCCCTTTGGCCTCATCAGTGACAGAACACAAGGATGAACTAATGACTGGTTAGCTGAGGGAGGTGACGTTGAAGGTCTGGGTTTTGCAGGGCACTAGGTCACATCCCCTGTATAAACAGGATGACAGGCACATTGCTGGTGAGAAGGGAGAACTAATCTTCCTAGCTTGAGTCTAGCAGCAATCAAGGCATTACACAACGCAAGAACTGTGGGTTAAGGAACTACAAACAAGCTTGGCATGTTGCAAAATGATTTAATCGTGTGACAAAGAATGTGAAGAGAAGACATTTTCCATTTGCTTTTATGTAGACATTAGTGTCTGGGTAGCAGGCAAGAGGAATTGGAAATTCTCGTTAGTGAGAAGAAATGTGATATAATCAGCATTACTCAAATCTGCTGGTTTGGATTTGCATGATCGGAATGTTAAAATAACCGGTTATAACCTGCTTAGGAAAGATAGTCAGTGAAAATGGACCATGTGAATCATGCCATAAAATCGGACCATAGAAGAGGAATTACTCCACAGCCTCCATGAGAAATGCATGGAAAGAAAGACAGTGTGGCAGGGGACTTCTGTATGCTGGAAACTCCAGATAGCCACTGAGAATACATCCTGATTTGGGGAAAACTATAGGCTGCTTTCTAACACAAGGAGCCATCATGTAGTAATTCTTCTGGACTTTGTTCAGACAAAGATGAATTAATTACTAGGCTGAGAGTTGATGGTTGTCAAGGGAACAGTGGGGATGACCTGATTAGAATCATAGAATTGATTAGGTTGGAAAAGACCTTTAAGATCATCAAGTCCAACTGCTAACCTGTCACTGCCAAACCCACCACTAAACCATGTCCCTCAGCACCACATCTACACATTGGAGTTTCAGGTAGTTGCAGAGAGCAAAAAAGTCTCCCCTTGGCCTCCTTTTCTCCAGGCTAAACAAGCCCAGTTCTCTTAGCTGCTCCTCATAGGACTTGTGCTCTAGACCTTTCACCAGCTTCTTTGCCCTTCTCTGGATGCCCTCCAGCACCTCAGTGTCTTTCTTGTAGTGAGGGGCCCAAAACTGAACACAACACTCGAGGTGTGGCCTCACCAGTGCTGAGTACAGGGGAATGATCCTTAGTCCTTCTGGCCACACTATTTCTGACAGAAGCCAGGATGCCGTTGGCCTTCTTGGCCACCTGGGCACACTGGTGGCTCATGTTCAGCCAGCTGTCAACTGACAACCCCAGGGACCTTTTCTGCTGGGTGGGCAGCTTCCCAGCCCCTCCTCCCCAAGCCTGCAGTGCTGCCTGGGGTTGTTGTGGCCCAAGGGCAGGACCCAGCACTGAGCCTTGTTGAACCTCACACAATTGGCCTTGGCCCATCGATCCAGCTTGTCCAGATCCCTCTGTAGCATCTTTCTACCCTCAAGCAGATCAACCCTCCCGCCCAACTTGGTGTTGTCTGCAAAGTTACTGAGGGTGCACTCGATCCCCTCATCCAGATCATTGATAAAGATATTAAATAGAACTGGCCTCAATATTGAGCCCTGGGGAAAACCACTTGTGACTGGCCAACAGCTGGATTTAACTCCATTCACCGCAACCCTTTGGGCTCAGCCACCCATCCAGTTTTTTACCCAGCAAAGGGTACACCCATCCAAGCCATAGGCAGCCAGTTTCTCCAGGAGAATGCTGTGGGAACCAGTGACAAAGTTTTTATGAAAGTCCAGGTAGACAACATCCACAGCCTTTCCCTCATCCATTAAGCAGGTAACCTTGTCATAGAAGGACATTGGGTTAGTCAAGCAGGACCTGCCTTTCATAAACCCATGCTACCAACGTGTTGTGTGATGGCACTCAAAATGATTTACTCCATAACCTTCCTTGACACCAAGGTCAGAATGAGAGGCCTGTAGTGATCCTCCTTCTGGCGCTTCATCTGCTAACTTCGTCAACTGGGATCTCCCCGGTTAGCCAGGACTGCTGATAAATAATTGAAAGTGGCTTGGTGAGCACTTTGGCCAGCTCTCTCAGTACCCATGGGTGGATCCCATCTGGCCCCATAGACTTCTGCGTGTCTAAGTGGTATAGCAGGTCACTGACTGTTTCCCCTTGGATTATGGGGTTTCATCCTGCTTCTTGTCCCTGTCTCACAGCTCGGGGAGCTGGGGTAGAAGTGTGCATGGGTTGCAGATATTCAATACAGGCAAATAGAGGGCTGTCCCTAACAGTTATATGTGCACTAGGTCTTCAAAAGAGCTGTTTTCTCAAATCCAAAGAAAATTAGGAATTAACTTGATTGTGAGGAAAAACTGAGACAGGAAAACACATGCATGAAAGTAGGAATATCCAGGAAGATTGTATTATATGGCCAATAGCTGCAAACCTACAAAGAAGAACTACCACAATATTAGACAAAAGCTTTGTGGTAAAGCTGAGAGTAGCAGTAAGGAATAAAAAAAAAAAGTATTTTCATTAAGCAGACAAGAAAAGAATGGATTTCTAAAACTTCAGAGTTTTAAAACTGAAGATTTTAAATTACAAGAATATCTAGGGGAAAATAGACTGCCAGAAGGATCCAAGGCAACTAGAAGGACATTTTCAAAAGGATATTCAGAACAAAGGAAACTGCAATAATCACTTAGGCTCATTGCTGGATGAAGACAGTAAAAGCAGTAATGATAACGTGAAGAGGCAGAAGCAGTTCAGTAAATATTCCTGCTTTGGTGTTAAACATCTTTGGAAGTTAAACATCTATTAAAGACAAAGCATTTCTAAATCAGCAGAACGAAATAATCTGCATTCAGGAATCATAAAATTGTTAGCTGAGGCCTTTTGGAATTAATTTTGAAAGTGTCTTGTGAAATGGGAGGTTCCAGAAAACGGAAGGAACATTAGCACGATGCCAGTTCAAACAGGGCAAGCTGGATGAGCAAGGTAACTGTAGATCACTTACCCGAACCTCAGTCCAAGCAAAATGGAAAAACTGACATGGGACTCAACTGATAAAGAATAAAAGGACCAAAAAAGTGAAATTAATTCCCTTAGCATGACATTGTGGAAAGTATGTCTCATTGAATAAATATAATAGCAGTCTTTTGATGAGTTTACAGGAATGGCCAGTAAAGTCACTAGTCAAATGCTACGTGATAGCCCTTGACACCGTGTCTCCCTTAGCACTGCATAATAGTCTGATTACAAATTATAATAACCAAACATCAGGAAAGCACAGGTGAAATGGCCTGAAGAACAAAGTGACTGACAGATTTATAGCAGCTGTCAACAGAGAGATCTTGCTGAAGGAGGATGTGCTGCTGGTGAGAGTGGTAGTAGGCTCTGTGTTAGTCAACTTTTTCACCAATGAGCCAGAAGCTTGAAATTACCACTGGTAATCATTTGTTGATGACATAAAGACTGGCATATGGGTAAACAGTGTCAAAAGCATGGCAATCACACTGCCTGACTGTATCACTTGATAAATTAGGCCCTTCAAACACACATGTTTAATGAAACAAATGCTAATATATGCATCTAGGAACAGGCAATTCAAGCCATTCCTACGGCCTGGGGATGACAGTCTGGAAAGGGATGATTCTGAAAACGATTAAGGAGGAGAAGAGGAGAACAGAATTTACCAAGTGTAGGGCTCTCATAGGGCTAATACAATCCCTTGAGGTATAAAAAGGCTCATAGAAGAAAGTGACCTTTCTGTGGCACTGCTGAAAAAATGCTAGAATGCTGCAGTCAATTCTGCTTGCAGTTTTTAGATGATCCTTGAACTTTGAGGGAGGGTGCTTATAAATCAACCACACAGAAGTCTCTATGAATGTAGAAAATTTTCTTATAGACTGTGACTTAAAAAAGAAAAAAACACTAGGCTGCAAGGGACTGCTTCAGGCCACTCAAAGCAGGAGCAACTTCAAAGCTAACAGGTTGCTCAAGGCCTTGTCTGCCCAAGTTTTGCAAATCTCTGGCAATCTCCAGTGCTTTACCACTATTCACAGTGAAGACTTTATGTCCAGTCAGAAAATGCCCTTGCTGCAACTTGTGGCCATTGCTTCTCATCCGGCAGCAGAAAACAGCAAGCAGCTCCTCTTTAGCCTTCGCTTCCCCAGGCTGAGCAATCCCAGTTCCCTCAGCCTCTCCCCACACACCCTATATGTCCCAGCTGCCAGCTATTTTAGTAGTTCTCTGCTGGACTCTTGCCAGTTTACCAGTATCTTTCATATAGAGCTCTATTTGTTTTGCCTATCTAAAGCCAGAGTGAGAGAAGATTTAAAGACACGAGGCCTCTGTAAGCCAGAAGGAAAGGAAGATCAAGGATCTACAACTGAAAGCCGAAGCCAGATAAATTGGATTACAGTGCGGGTGCTTAGCTACTAAGCAGCAAGTACAGGTGCTGGATTCTCTGTCTCTTGATGTCTTCCAATCAAGGCCAGATGCTTGTCTGGACATTATTCTTCAGCCTAACAGCACTATCTTGCCTGGGCTCAAGACCTGAAATTGTGAGTTGGTGATACATGGACTGCAGGACCCAACTGCTTCCAAACTATGAATTGTTTTCAGAATAGCACATCCAAGGTCCAAAGCACTGTAAATTTAAAAAAAAAAAAAAAAAAAAAAAAAAAAAAAACAAAAAAACCAAACCAGACTGACTTGTGGGAGAAATAAGGTAAGCAAAGAAGAAACCAAATATACTATATATTGGATAGGAGAAAGGAGTTTGTAACAGTGAATGTCCCTGATTGAATTTTCCATAGTTGGACACTTACTGGACTTTTGGGTCCTGTGTGTCAAGAGGCTTTCTGGCCTCTCAGAAGAAGATCCTGCAGCCAAACAACCTTCGGCCCCTAGGAACATTCCTGTTCCTTAAAAATGCTATCTTCTGTAATCAAAAGCGAGTGATTGACTTGAGGGCACAGTTTGCATTTTCAGGGATATATAATAGATGTAAGTACACAGAGGTATGCTTTGCACAGAGATTTTGAACACCATTTGTCTTTATTCAAATGGTAGAGGTGACATATTCAGGCCTCAGAAGACAACTTCCGGAAAGGAGCACCTTCCCTTGTTGCTTACCCAAAGGCCCATGAAACTGTGTCAGGTTAGACTCTAATCTCAGATTTAGGAGATTTACAGACTCAGTCATGGAAGGAAGTGTTGATGTGATTTACCTAAGCTTCTGTGACGCATTTGGCTTCATAACACACGATATTTTTATTAAGGAAATATGTAATAAAAGGCACCCTTGAAATGATTAACAGTCAACTAATAGCTAGACTTTCAAGTGTCATTCTAAATGGGGAGCTATTTCTCACCTATTTCCTGCAGAATACCCCCAGACATCAGCTCTAGACCCTCCACTATTTAACATTTTTATTGATGGCCTGGAAGAAGACATAACAGAAAGTCTTATCCATCCTTAGAGAGGTGTGACATGTGTTAGGCATGACAAATTGCCCCCTAAAAGCCAATACTTCTACAAAGCTTAGAGGGAGGCCAGAAAACTGGCTCAGATCAGAGGTGTAATTTTAGGTAGCTAGTTAAACTAGATGAATCCCCTCTTCAACATTGAGTTGACACTTCTGGTGAGTTCTACAAAAAAGAAAGGAATGTCTTGATTGACATCTTTAGGGGAAAGAGAGGCTGAAAAGCCTCTGAAGACAAAGATCCTGCATCTGGCAAAATGAAGAGGCAAACTAAAAGCAAGGCAGCAGTAAACTAGCTGCTGGGGCCATGCACTGAGCATTGTGATGAATCCTCTGCCATGGGCAATCTTTCAGTCAAGGCTGTATGTTTTCGAAAAGCTCCTCTGTAATCCAACCAAGTGCAATTTCAAGTTTGCTATATAGTTTGAAATGTGTGCGTTAAAACTAAATGATCCCCTTCTGTCCTTAAAAATCTATGAGTGTCTTTATGCCATACCTGCAAGCTCTGCAGTTCTTAGCTTTGGAAGGTCTCCTGCTGCTGCAGTTTTTGTTGAAGGGGTAAGAGTGTAACTGCCAGGCTGTTCCTCATGAGCTGGCAAGCAATGTCAACGCGTGACGGCTTCAAAGAGGGCATCTTTTTGTCCGATTGAGAGTGACTAGAAGCAGAGACAGCCATAAAAACACAACAGTTTGACATGGCACATCGAATGATTTTGTGTTTGACATTTTTGAGACAAAATCGTACCTGCCTTGGCTGGCAGATTGATGTCTGGGAAAGGGGAATTGGGTGCTTCATCAAACTGTAGAGCAACAAGTACCCAAGCCAAAATGCAGGCTGTAGGCATAGTGGGAGAAAGCTGGTCATTTTACATGGAAGTTTAGAGTTCTGTTAATTGATTATCTGGCCTTGTGCGTCCTACTCAACAAACAGGTGGCTGTAAGAGTTCTTCCACTGAAGACTCACTGCAAGGTTTTGGTACAACTCTCCAGGGAAAAGGTTGATCATTACTGGAGTTTTACTTAACAAGTTCTTTGCTAGTGCAGGAGAATACAGAACAGGCCATAGCTTACAGCAGTCTTGCTTTCTTGTACTTCGTGCTTGTGGCTTTTGGTCCTTTTTTATGTTAGTTACAGGTCCTTTTCTAAAGGACTATTTTCATGACATTAGAAGGTGTCCCATAGTCATAGTACATCTTGTATCTGGTGGTGCACAGAACACGTGTGTTCCTGCTGGAGAAGGCAACAGTTGTCTAGCTGTGGGCTTGATGACCAGAAAGAAGTTATTATGCTCCAGCACTCTGGTGAGGCCCCTCCTTCCCAAGGCTGGTGTTCCAGGCTGCAATCTGACTTTCCCCTGCCTGGATGGTTACTGAACCAGCCCATATCTCAGAGGCACTCTGGAATGCTGCACAATCAAATAAATTGGAGAAATTCGATAAGATAAAACAATAGGTCTGCATTGCTAGCTCGAACCTGTGTGCTGGGAAGCAGTGATTCATACACAGTATTATGGAGAATAACGCAAAGAAACCAGTACCCAGCGGTTTACACACATCAAGACTAGCTATACACACCTTTTATTTCCCACTTCATGCTAAAATTCAATCTTCCTTCTATGAGGACAAGCATATGCATTCTTAGTCTGTCATGGCCACTCCACTAGACTATTAAGCAGGACAAATTCAGAATAGTAATAGCTGGAAAATAATCATTATATCCTGAATTTGCACAAAACCATAAATTCACTCAGCAAAGAGGTGTCTTTGTTTTCCCCTCAATCTGGTTTTGATGTTCTCGTTCTCCTTCCTTTTATGCAAAGCTCTCCACCTCAGAAGGCAGGCAAGCAGCCAATCCACCTCTTTACCCCACTCCAAAATAAATGTTAGATGCTACAGAATGCACAAAAAGGAACTGTGAAAGTATCTGTAAAAAGGGTTGCTGTTTTGATTTTTTTTTTCTAATTTTGAGAGGTTTTGTGTGTTTTCCACAGTGCACTCTACTTTGTTCCACAGAGGTTCCTAAACTGTGGCTCAGTCTGACTGCCTGACAGGTCAGAGGACATCTGCCACACAGATACCTGCCACACCTGATACACTAAAAATGCCACATGCCTTTCCTCTTCTACATTCCTCTTCTGACAAAAACAACATACTATGGGCTGATAAAACGAGCACTGCATTGAGAGATTTGTCCAAAATATTGGATACCTCTGCGGTAGATCTGAAACATTGCTTGTTAGATCCATATCCAGGGCAATGCAGATCTGGCGTAGCTCCACCCAAGACCAGATTCTCAGCTGGAAAAAATCCCTTGACCGCAGCAGAGCTAAAATGATTTACAGCAGCTGGGGATATAAGCCTACAGTGCACAAAATGGTGTGTATACACATTGGATGCTCTGCTTGCCTTGTGCAGTCCTGAGTCTTTGCTCACTGATGGTTATTCACTGGCCACTCTTCCTTTCTCTGAACGGGTATGCCTCACTGTTCCGTGTCCCAAATTTACGCCGTTATAAGAAGACTGGAAATTATTGGGCTTGAGTGGTGATTGTTACTACTCTTACAGAGATGCAGCCCAAAGAGCTCGCAGCAGGAACACCAGCCTCTCAGCAAAGCAGGCACTACCCCAGTGCACAGCGAGAAGATGGGGAGTCCCTGTAGCACTTGTTCCCCAATGCACTCTACAGAGGTGCCATTGAGGCTGCGGTGCGGAGCATGTGGTCCAGGGTGGGAGGTACGTGCTCCACGCAGCCCCTCGGAGCTCAGAGAGGCTCCTGCAACGCTGATGTTACAGTTGCATCTGCGGATGGTCAGTGCCCGGATGGCTCAGATCCAGGCTCCCTCACAAATAAAGCATGCAGAGATACTGAAACTCCAGCTGTTGTGCCCAAATTCCACTGTCTGCTGCAGGGAAAGACAGATTGCTCACAAAAGGGCAAGTGTGAGTGACTGGCCAAAGAGATCTGTTCTCCCCAATCCATCAAATATTTCCATGTGCTCCATTCCAAAATATTGATGTGCCGACCCTTGGGAGCTTTATATTTAGCAAGGAACATAAATCACAGATGCAGGGGGCAGCTTCTGTAATGTTTCCTGGCTTATCAACTGTACTACTAATAGCTCAGAGGGGCTTGTAAATTGGACTGTGAACACCACAGTGCAAGCAGGAAGAAAAAAAACCATTTACCTCTGACATAGACTGGGAAGTGCTTTCTGGTGACAGGTCCTCTGTGCCCTGTCCAGAACCTCCTGGCAAGGCTCCCAGGGGGCTGTGAGATGCCTGTGAAACAAAAGGACCCCCGTCAATTCACAAACCTAACAGTGGCACTGATGTGTGGATTTCCCTGGGTTTGCACCGAGGGGCTGGGTGCAGGCTCCCTGTTACTGCTGTGTCCAAAGGGGAGCCATCGAGCGGAAGAGGGGGTAGATGGAGAGGGAAGAAGGTGGTGAAGGGGGTTCCTGGCATTATTTCACCTTCACCAGAGTCCCAGAAGATGCACAGGAACGCTAAGACACCCCAGAGGTGCACAGAGGTTTGCCACGTCCTCTTAAAGATCACGGCACATGTCCCAAGGCAGAAAGTGATAAAGAAATCAGAGGGCTGATCTCTTTCTTCTTTTTCTTTCCTCTTTGCTTTGTTTGTTCTCTCAGCTAAGGAGCCTCACACAGGTCTTATTCTTTTCATTGGAAAGTGGCTTGTAAATTCATCATTTCAGATAAATAGCCCAAGAGCTTGGGAACATTCATGTGAACTGCATCAGCCTTCCCCTGGCTGGGAGGGTCATCAGCCTTCCCAGCACATTCAAAAGTGATGCACTGGTGTGCTGTTGCAAGGAAGGCTTGAGGTCTCCCCCTTTGTAATTCATTGTTTTATGCCTCTGAATAACTCAGTGTTTGGTTTAATAATAATGCCTTGTATTCCTGTAGTTCCATCTATCTAAGGACCAAGAATTGGTTTACCAACATCAAAGCATCTGTCCTCTTGCATTGAATTTGGACATCAACTGATTTTCCTAAAATCAACAGTCTGACAGATTTTTCCCTCTAGCAGCTTGTCCTGGCCTTTAAAAATTCTTTTAAGCAGAATCTGAGAATGGCTTTGCTGCTTTCCTCTTGAGTTCACAGAAAAACTTGCCAAAAGGGAGAAAGTGCGCATCCAAAACGACAACAGTAATACGCAGGAGGTCCTGCCAAATGCAAGGAAGTGTACAGCCTGAAGGAGATAACCAAATACTTGCTTATTCACGGGGCTTGTTCACTAGCAGCCAGATTATAATTTTAGCAATAGGAGGTACCCAGTTTTGGACAGATGGGATCTGTGAGCTGGCGTGTCCCTCCCAGAGCTTCATTGTGACCCCACGCAGAGAAGCACTCGCATCACTGAAGCAAACACAACTGTGCCTGGCCGGAGGATCTGCCTGCTGGGCTGGCTTCACAGGAGCTGCTCTGTGGGGATGTAGGGCCATGATGTTACTGCTTTCAGTTATCTCAGATTTAAGCAAAGGCTCAGTTCTCTTGAAGTCCTTTGGGAAAATTGCCTTTCCATAATTTCCCAAGTCCCTGGAGTTTTTCTGACTTCTCTCTCTTGCCTAAGCTCTATTTCACCCCATGGTCCAGCCAGGACCATTGGTGAAGCTTTTCTAGGTATTAACGCATAGATGTTCTTTTGCAACTGAGTGCAATAATCCCCCTGGACCTGAGAAAACTTGCCTGTGGTCTGTTACAATAAGGATTTTGTCAAGCCCGTTTTCCTTTGTTCCTTTAATTGTGCCCAGTCCTTACCTTATTTTAGAGCCGGCTACCCACACAGCAACAGCATCGACAGTACAAATGTCTATAGGGCATGGCTTCTTTGTTTGAAACATACCCAAATCTCACACCGTTGGCAGGCTGACGGGACTGCGCACTCTGGATACCCTTCTATTGTGCAATGGGATTTTACTCCATTTACTTTCCGTGAACTCTGTTAACATTGTGCAGGGCTCTGTTTGCGCTCCTGTGTCTATTTTAAAATGACACACCTTGTGGACTTCTGTCATTCAGAATTTTACAAATACTTCACCCTTTTTATGACATGTTGACTGGCGAAGTTAACAACAACAGTCTGTCATGGTTTTCTCCTCTGTTGCCTCTGGCTGAGCTTATTTAACTCTTTCTGCGGTAATTAATCTCTCCTTTGCAGACTTTCCTTACCACAGATCTAGAAAGACATCTACCACACACCTATGAACTTATAAAACTTGCTGTTCTAATCCTTCTTCGCTGCAGCCATATTTTTGCCACCAATGTCTTTCCCATGGCCACCAGCTTTCCTGGATATCATACTCTCGGCCCGTTAGGCAGGGTTTCTTATCTGTATTATTGCTATGAAAGGAACCTTAGGAGTTTGGATCCCATGGTGCTGAGAGCTGCATAAAAGCTGTCTGGAGCAGTGGTCCCTGATCCAAGAGAGCTAACAAATCTTTTTTGGCTCACATTATGTTTTAATGCCTTGACATTACTTTAAAAAATAAACTACGGCAGCCAGACCAAAAGCTTCCACTAGAGGCATTTCTCTGGGTACCCCCTCTCTCTGTATTTATTAGAGAGCACAGTTTCATACTCCTGAGTGTCTTGGGGCTGTCAGAAGATCAACTTCTCATTCACAGCCTAACCAAAGGAAGCAACTGCTCCTCCTACCACATATTAAATGATGTTCTGTCTTTACAAGTGTTTTCCAGGACAATCATGTAATGGAGAAGGTTATCCTCTGTCTATTGAGACTTCTTTCACGGGAATCTATGCTCCTGCCACCCACAAGCATCTAAAAAACACAGCTCAGGCACCCAAAGCCGTAAGTCTGGGCAGAAATCACAAGATTTCAAAGATATATTTGAAAGGGAAGAATTTTTTTTTCATTCTGGTGCTGTATCAAGCACATGATGTTCAAAGTGTTAAACTTTCTTTTGGAGCTTCAAGCATTAGAAACATACATTTAAGTTGAGGTAATCTCATGATTTAGCAAAACCATTGCCTGATAATACACCCATTGCCTTTTGATAATATAAAAGGAGCTGCTGGAGGGACGGAAGAGGGTGCTGTCAGCCTCAGGCAAGATGCATTTAACAAAGCTGATAATAGCCCAGACACTCTGTAGACAAAATCTCTTGAAAATTGGGGGAAAGGAAGCAGAACAAGTCATTTCAGCCCCAAAGCGGGTAACAAGGCCGAAGGACTTCTTCCAATTCCTGCCCACAGTGATTTAGCTCCGGCTCCACGGTCTTATTACCTCCCCAAGAGATCCGTATCTCATTTGAAATACTCTGAGGTAAAGAAAACGGTGGTCACTGGGCACAGTCACCATGGGCGTGATGTTTAAAGGCCAGAGCAGACCCCACAGCTTCATGGAGAACCTTGACAGAGGAGCCCCCAGGCAAGGCACAGCAGGAAAGCCTTGGAGAGGGGAGGTGGATGAGAGGATGAGGCCAGGGTGACTAACCCCAGCCCCTTAGAGGCTGCTTGCCCCACTCCGTCTCCCTGCTCCGAATTCTGCACTGACAGCACCCGGCCCCCGGGTTGAAGTCCTTGCTTGGCACCAGATGCCCAGAGGCACTGCATGGCATATTAAGCATCATGTAGGCATGTGATCCTCAGTTGCTGGCAGCATCCCAGCAGAGTCATATTCCCATTGCATTCCTTGGATATCTCCCAGCCGCTGGCTTGAGAAAGTCACTAACCTTAGCATGCTTCATTGTTCTGGCGGGGTGTCTCAGTCCAGAGGGTGTCTCGTGATCCCTACTGCCCACTGCGTGTGCACTTGGGCAGGTCATCCCAGAAACAGCTGAGCAGAGGGATAGGTCTCCGTGGCATGCACTTGTCCCTAGCACCCACTACCAGGAACCAGAGCTGGGGTGCGACCGGACGAGTCTCTCCAGCCGCAGCATGTCATCATCGCTCCCACTAACACCTTCTCCCGGGAGCGACAAGAGGGGAGGTGGGCAGTCTAACAGGGTTTGAGCCCTACTATGAGCGGAGTTTGGAGAGAGGCTCGCTTGGGGAACTAGAGCCATGGGAGCATGCTAACAGGTAGACAGGCAAAGCATCCTCTCCTCGGGACAAGCAGTGTTTATTCCCCACGCTGCCTGCAGTCCTCTATCTCCAAAGGCACGAGGTGCCTGGGTACCATGGTGAGAGCAGTAACAATACAATGGAGACATGATTTCTCCTCTTTGGCTCCCCTGCCAACGGGGCTGGCCTGGCAATGTGGACACATCAGCCAGAATGCTTTTTAGGGTCTGTTTGCCTTGGACTCAAAGCCACAAGCGCTCTTTGTAGCCTGCGGCTCTGCCACACAACCGTCCACATGCTTTTTCTCCCCGGGAATCTGGGCTGCTGATGTATCCAAGATCATTCCCCAGATGTCTTGCCAGCATCCACACCCTTATGCCAGAGCACTTATTCAAGTAAGAAATAATCAGGCACGGGTCCTGGGCTGCTGCCGAGACACAGATCTGCCACTCTGCAGATAGATAGGGCCTCAGGGTTCCTCTTGAACTCAGCTGCGCAGAAACAAAATGCCCAAATACCAGTCCACTTGTCTTTCCTCCCCTTAAACGGTCTGATTCTTTCATCAGACTGAATAGGCCAGGCAACTCAGCACTCTGTGCTAGGGGATGGGAGAAAGACACAAGATTTACAGACATACATGTCAAGATAACTTGATAGACAGATCTTTGGATGAGGAGGGTAAAGAACACCTGAAGAAGACATTGTGGACAACACCAGTCAGTAGAGGAGGAAGAACAGGTTTGCTGGAGGGCAGGTGGCTACAGAGGAGTTGACGAGCTGCTCACACAAGAACAAAAGCAATGGCAACAGAAAGGGACGCGAATCCTCTGGTGCTGCGAGAACCAGAGCCAGGACAAGAACCATCTGACTTAGGCTGGGATGATGGGCCACTTTTAGCTCTTCATCTTTTCCTATTATCTAGCAATTTTATTTTACTGACTTGGGTTAGGAAGTCAGGAAATGCTTCTCTTTTTCAAGCATTATTGCATTGTTACGAGTTATTAATGAAATGGCTGTAGGCTCCCATGTGTCTGATATTATTAAACTCTTCATAAGCTTGGAGAAGCACGCCAAGGTTCAGTGACATTCAGACTACAGGGGGTAGTGGAGATTTCTCCCTTGCCTCTTTTTTAAGCTACAATAAATAGATGTTACTATTATAACAGGAATGGAAAATATCCAAGACATTTGCAGAAAGCAGGTCCAGTTTAATTTTATCAAACTGTTTGATACAAAATAAAACTCAAAAATACCGGTGAAATACATTGCAAAATAATTCTCCAACTTAAATGAAATTACTGATATATGTCCTGGTTTCAGCCAGGATGGAGATAGTTTTGTCTTCAGCAGCTCCTATGTTTTGGATTTAGTGTGTGAAACATGGTGACAGCACGCTGCTGCTGTTGGTTGCTGCTAAACAATCAAGGACATTTAGCAGTTTCCCAGGTTTTGCTGATGTGCAGGTGCAAACACCTGGGAGGGCACAGCCAGAATAGTTGATCTGAACTGGCCACAGAGAGTGTTCCATGCCATAGACGGCATGGCCAGTGTAAGGGAGGGTCGGCCATTAGCCCCCTTCTTGTTCAGTTAGTGTTCTGTTCATGTTCCCTTATTGCTCCCTTATTTTCCTTTTTTTTTTTTTTTTTGTTTTTTTTCATTCATTCGGGCCTGTTTGTTTGGCTGTTTGTTCCCTTGATCACTCTCTCTGAAACTTGCTGTTCTGGGAGAACTGCGGGGGAATATCCCTGCTCCCTGACTGTTGCTCGGGACAGGCTGTGCTGGTTGTAAGGTGGTGAGAAATTGTGCATTGCTCATTTTATGTATGCTGTTATCCATTTATATTATTATTACCATTAATGTATTTTTATCTTTTTCCTTTGCTGTCCTGGTGAACTGTTTTTATCTCAACCTGCAAGTTCTCTCTCTCCAATTCGCCACCCCACAGGGGAGGGGGGAGTGAGTGAGCAGCTGTGTGGTGTTTGGGTACTATTTGGGGTTAAACCACAGCATATATCATGTTGAAGAGGCTCTGTGCTGTCTTCAAAAATAGGCAGAGAGATATTAGCATCTTCCATTTCCTGAAATACCTGGATTGGAAACGTTAGTATAAACTTCAGAGTCTGTTTCTTTCATGCAGTAAAACAGAGGTTGAGACAGCAGGAGCAAACCAGCAAGTAGCCAACAAGCCAACCTGCAGGCACAAGGAGGGTTAGGACCAATTATTAAATACAAAACAGGGCATCTTGATTAGGGACTTCCATTATGAAGCTGTTTATTTGTTCTGTGATTTAAGTAACAGTAAGTCATGTAGCATGTGAGATCGGGAGGAGACGTGGGGAAGACATTCAGCTAGTGAGAAAGGCAGTCTTTCCCGCACTGGAAATCTACCCTGCATTCACTTAGAGTTTTTCATACAAACAGCTACAGTAAACAAACATGGATGTAGGGAAGCCCACCAGTCAAAAGTTGGTGTCTACAGACTGCCTCTACAATCTACATTCACAGCCTTGAGCGTATGGTACCATACAGTACTTAATTTCATGAACAAATACTTGTTTTCCATAGGGCTTCCGCTGCTTTAACTGTATGTGTGGTTTTTCAGCTCAGCTATTTGCCCTCCTACCTGATGTGCGGACTGCAGGCCTGTTTTCCACATACAGCCCTGTAAACATCATTACTGAATTTCCTCATGGTCTTTCTTACCCTCAAGCAGAGACCTTCAAAAAATCAATGCATGTTTCTTCTTAGCATGCATGGGAGAGGGGTTGGTACAGCCCTATAATAAAAGAGAGAAATCAAAGTTGCCAGAGTTTCTCACTAATTGTGGGTGCCAAAATGAAGGTACTCAGGGCTTAATTTCCCAAAGCTGTTGGCAAGCTTATAGCATTTTAGACATTCAGCGTGCAGCTCCCACCAACTCCCCCTCCAGGTGTGCGTGCTCAGCACTGCCACAAATACTGTCTACAGGAAAAAACCACAGCACACAGGGAGTGACAAACAGAGGAAGTTTGGAATGGACTGAATGGACCCTACTGCTGCCCAGACAGGGAGGAGAGCATCTGTTTCTCCAGCACAGCGTCCCTCTGCCTCACCTATCAGACACTCCTCGCTGCTCCTGTTGTGACAGCCACTCCAGTGACATGGCTGGCACTTGGGGCAGCCGACTCAGAGCAGCTTCCTTCTTGACAGCTCGATTCCTTCCCAGATCAGCCAGCCCCGTGTGCTGAAGGAGGCAGAGGTCGTACCAAAATACAGTATGTGCTCATGTAACCAGAGAGCAGCAGCGTGTCTCTTGAGCACAAGGCAGAGACATTCCTTACACTTGGCATCGCCTAACCGAGTGATCAACTCCGCAACTTTAACACAAGGCACTGCAAGAAAAAAAATGAATCTTTTAAATAGAAAATGGAAAAAATATTTTGTTACATGGATTTGTATTGAACACCCATTTTGGCTGCCATAGAAGAGTTACTAGTTTCAGTCAAGTAATAAAGTGCACAAAATAATTGCAGCTTTGCTTCATTAAGCAAGTTGCTCTTTTCTTCATAGACCAGCCACCGGTTAGAAGAAAGGAAAGGAGGGAGTAGGACACCCATTTTGGCTGGGAGTTTCACAGCTATTTGCAGACAACAGACGAATAGGAGGACTTGGGTTCAGTTCCAGGGTATAGATAATCATTGGGATGAGCAGTTGCACACCATTCTGCTGTAACATCTTCCCTCACTTCTTTGCTTCTGTAGACGAAAGATAAAAAGTATTAATAACAATCAAGTCCCCACCTTCATATAAATCCATAAATGACAAGCAATAGGAACTGTCCAATACCGTTCCTAGACAGATAACATTATATGTATTTTCAGTGTGAGCCTGGCCATTGAATCTTGGTCACGGTAACAGAAGTGTCTGAAGAAAGGTCAGTTGCATATAAGCTTAAACAGTAGCCAATACTCTTGGAGTGAGTTTGATGCACAGTCATGGAAAGTAAAAATTGCAATTGATTTTGCTAAGTAGCCATTTCAGAGTGACAGAGGTCTTTCCCGCACTCTCTGGGCAGCATCCGTTTCAGAATGCCTTGGAGACGTTACCTCATTAATTTTAATGAGACGCCCAGACGTGCGTCTGACACAACCATAAATTGTTCTTTCTGTGCATGCATGTATGCGTGTGTTTAAAAGAGCTCCCTGTGTTACCCCGTGAAGGACCTGACTGTGTTACATGCTGACGTCTGCTATTTAGGCACACGTCATCCTGGCTCCACAACACAGTTCCCTTTTCATGCTTCGGCCACCCTTTGCGAATTACCTTCGTGCCTCTCCCTGCCATGCACAGACCTTCTTCCATCTCTCAGAGAGGAGCGAGAGGTCCTCCCACTCCAGACATAACTCTAGATAGAGGCCATACCATCATCCCCAAAATACCCTCGCTCAGACACTGTCCCGATAGCTGTATATTCACGTCAGTCTCATCCTGTGCCCTGCACTGTCCTGTTTAAGCCCTGCAGCCTCCAAGAAGACCCCTCAAACCCTCTCACAAGGGGTGAGTGTAACGTTGGCCCCAGGCTGCGGGGCTGAGGATGGGCAATGACCCTGTCAGCCCCAGGACGGGGACGAGGGAGGTGAAATATGACAGCTCGCTCTCCTGTTTTCCCTGTCTGACTGCCCACCCCGCTCTGCGCCTGACCTTAGAGACACAAGCCACCAACTGAAGCTATTGCCAAGGGAAAACCCCTCACTCAGATTATCCATCGTGGGAGGGATCTGGCTTTGTACCTCCTGTTATAATGTGCTCAAAGCAGCCCATTCTCCAGCAACTGGGAGCTCAAATCCCAAGTGTCTGCTGTGGGCAGCCATCACTCGCTACTTAAGTGACATTGCCAGACGGCACCACAGCAGTTTGTACCTGCAGTGATGCCATTTTATCTTACATAAGAAGCAAAATGAACAGCAAAAGGTCACCTCCCATGGTACCTGTGCTCCTAAAATGCCTTCCTCCCACACGCTTGCATTTCCCCTTCCAGAAAGATCTTTGCTTCCTCCTTTTGTAAAATAACCTTATTCCATGAAATGCTTACTCCTCCTGGGGAGCAGCTCTGCCTGCATTTCTCATTGAGGCTCCCTGCCATTTCCTTTTCCTCAGCTTCTTGCTAGGCAATACAACACTGCATCCAGCTATGGGACGTTTTCAACCCATCATCAAATTCTGACACTACTCAGATCATCACAGAATGGGGAAGAGGTGTTTGGTTTGGTTTTTGCAGGTTTCACTTTCCCCTACTGGTATCTACTCACTCAGCAAATACCCCAAATTAAAGTAAACTTTACCATCTCTCTCTGTCCTTGTAGGACTCAATTCTTGCACACAGTTTGTCAGTCACTTGGGTATTCCCACCACTGAGTATATTAATGTTGTTTTTAATCCACCTCAAAGTATTAAGAGCCACCCACCAGCTCTTTAAAAAGAGATGATGCATCTGTTCAATGAACAAGTTATAGATCTGCATTTGTAAACATTGGTTCAACCCAGATACTCATGTGACTTAGGCTTCCTCCACTTTCTGTGTCCCGATCAGCATCTGCCCTTCTGTAAACATCCCATGTGGCTTGGCAACATGGGCTCTTTATGTCCTATGTTCCTGCTTATGAGTGCATTGCTATTTTGCTTTAATTATAAAAGCAGAAAGTCTCCTCTGGTACTGACAGTATTTCAGAATTCAACGGTGTCCTTCTCACCCCAATGGCACAAAGCAGCCTCCTCTCCAGCCTGACTGGGTACATGTAAATGGAAACCTGAAGAACCAAAGTTTTTGTCTCATCATCAAACTTATTAGTTCCAAGTCTTTGTCCTCTCAACCATATGTGCATAAATGCACTTTGGTTTTGTAAGTCTTTGCCGTTTGCCAAAAGCAGCATACTTTTGTTAAATGGGATGCTTTTGTTGAAAGTTTGCAACTAAATCTTCTTTGTCGGACTCATTGTTTTCTGCTGCAATTGCTTCCATGTTTATTGCAAACTAATCTGTTCTCTGCTTTCTGTTTACCCTGGCACTGTTTTTTGTGCCCTGGTATGCATCTTTAAGTAGATTCACTACCACTGGCTCACTGCTTGTTAACACTTCCAAGTGCTGGTTTCACTAGAATCCCAGATCTCTGGTGCTACTTGTCAACTCCAGTCCACTTCTAGCAGTAACCTCCCCTCGCGGTCAGTCGCTGTGAATCACCTGCTCTCAGATCAGCTGCCAAACAGCCATTAACAAGCAAGGTTTCGTTTTAGCCAGCAAGCCGATGAAAATGGTCAACAGCATCTCCTGACAGGAGATCCCTTGTACTGTGGACTCTGGGATGTTTCTGAAGGACCGGAGAGTTAACTCTGTCATGCTGGAATGGGCTGCTGGTTTCCCATGCCTCAGAGATAAAACCTTCTTATTTCTCTTTCTTTCAAACACCACTTGCTTCTAGATAAGCTCAGACTCAATGGAACCCAATCCTTCTCATTCTTCACTGGGCTCTTTCTAAGCCTAAGGACCGAATCTAGGTTTAAGAGGTTAGTTTCCTTCTGCCATTGTACAAGAGAGATGCTGCTGCGAGGGGTCCTGGTGTGGAAGACCAGCCTGGTGTGGCAGCAAGCAAAGAGTAAACACCATGTCCCATTCAGGCTGGCCGTAGCCAGAGAAGCAGTGGAAAAGTTTTTCCCTAACAATTACTCTTTCTCTGGTCTCGTTTTTCATATTTTCTTCTTTGCCACGTCCACCAGCTCTCTGCCCCCTCCCTTTCTTCTTCTCACAGCTTCCAATGTGGTCTCTTTTCTTTCTACCCTCAGCCTTGTATTTCTTTTTGTCTTTGGCTGACTGTGCAGAATTACCTCCCATCCAGGGGACAGCAATTCTCTACGCTTGGCGAGCTGCTAGCAGGACTCTGTCAACAAAGCTCCCATGCGAGCAGCATGATCTGTGCAAGCCCAGCCTTTTGCATCAGATGGAGTGAGCCACGTTTCACAGAATATGGACCTCCTCCGCAGCTGAGGTCTGCTGTTTGAGTTTCCATCCCCGGGGTGCAAGTGAATCTGAGCTTAAATGGGACATGTTCTCCAGTTCCTGCTTCTAAAAGTAGAACCCATTTAACTCAGCAGATTGCCCAGCTGGAACAGGCTATTTACAGCTGTACCTGAAGCTCTGATAAGATAATGGATATGTTGTAAATACCTATCATATTATGTTGCTTTCGGTTAGTGTTTGGGATCACAAGCGAAACAAATGGCTCCAAGGATTGAATAACATCTCAGGGTTCCTCCTTGAAGCTAGTTGGGAATCTCATAGCATTTTAAAAGTTGTTTATTTTACTGGAAATTTCCTAGGGACCTGATAAAAAGAATCTGATTGCATGGTAAAAAGCATGCATTGCAGCTGGGTTTCAAGGCAGGGAGTCAAGGTGGGCCATTTTCCACTTCATTCATTTAATAGGTGTACATTTCATTAAGAGAGATTGGACCTGACATTTATTGGAATTATTAAGGAGTGGGGAAAGGAGTGAAGTGGGAGAGCTTAAAATAAGGAAGCGAGCAAAAAACACGTGTGCACATCACAGGGCAAAGGAGGATTTATTCTTCCTTCCTCCCTCTGCCTCTCCCCAAGATTTATTCTGCTTTTGGAGCAGAGAGGAGACAGGCTTCTGCGCAGTCGCCCTGAGGTTCTCCCAAATTCTGCCATTGGTGACGAATGTGGGAAGAAAGTGCAGAAGGAGGTTATTGGAAGAGGGTTTGTCCAGTCCAGCTAGCTGCAGCAGGCAAAACCTACACAACAGAGAAGTGAGCCAGGCTGGTCAGGAAAGGAAAAGACCGGCATGGTACCTCTGTGCTCTGCTGTTGTTAGAGCACAGGGAGGATTTTCCAAGGGGATTTGAGTGGGGGCTGGGTTGGTTCTTGGCAAAGGGGCAAGGGAAAAGCAGAAATCTCCAGATCTTGTTTGGGGATGGGCGATCAACTCTATCTCCTTCTTTGCACCACAGTTCCCACAGTTTACCAAGAAATACTTGCAGACCAATGTTGTCCTGACAGCTCCCGTGTGGCAGGAGGCAGCTGAGGTGCTGCTCTCCACTGACACTCAGCATGGCTGCTCTCATCTTCCCTGAAACGCTTTGCAGAAACCACCCCTGGAGTAGGAGTCATTATGGGATCCACACATCGTTGTGCTCACAGACCACACACGAGCTGCAGCCAATGCTGGACGGTCCATTTGCTTCGTG
The DNA here is from genome assembly GCA_000699545.1 of Podiceps cristatus. Classification (NCBI taxonomy): domain Eukaryota; kingdom Metazoa; phylum Chordata; class Aves; order Podicipediformes; family Podicipedidae; genus Podiceps; species Podiceps cristatus. The sequence continues at coordinate 54,087 of KL273376.1, read as the reverse complement.
TTTTTCCTCTTGGAGAGGAGTGAGATCCCATTAAATGTGAAAGACGTGCTCTGCCATCTGCCCCGGCTTCCTGTCCATGTGAGTCCTGTAAGAGGCAGCCGGTGCTAACCTTTGGGGCACCATGCAGACCTCACCAGCATCTGTCCCGAGGCCATTAATAAGGCATACTCTTATTTATTTATTTAAGCAGACTTTTCTATTTAATTGCTGAACCCATCCATCCTTTGGCTCTGTGCATCACTGCGGTTATATTCACACAGGCACTCCCAACCTGAGGAGCTGGAAAAGAAGCATCCCCTTAATTATGCCTGAAGCACAGCAGAAGATGCGGTTCTCTTCCCCTGTCAAGCCATAATCAAATTCATATGTATCACTTAAATCCACTATTGTCTGTGCATCCAATAACTGCTGCTTGACCCATTAGGTGAAACAACTGCAAAATACTAGGCCCTCCTGGCGCCAGAGCTAGAACCACAGCAGAGCTGCCAGAAAGCCAGAATATTTATAAGACAACAAAGTTGGCAGCTGGGCTGTTTCTCCAGGATTCAGGAGACATCGGGTCCCTTCCAGGTTCGGCCACTGTGCCTTCATTTTCACTCCCACTTTTGTCCATCCTCTCCAAGGTACAGACTCTCTCCCTCATTAAGAGCTCGTACAGTGTCGAGCGGAACGGGGCCTTGACCCTGTGTAGCCCCAGGCCCTGCCTTCATAAATCAAGTATAAGAATGGGATTACAGCACTGCCACCCAACAGTAATAACATGTGCCGCAGGTCAGAGACACTGAAGGGCAAGAATTGCTCATTAAGGAAGAGAAAAATATGGGATTTTTCGCTTGACATTATTAGGGAAACATGTTCATTCATGTTTACAAAGTTATTGTAAGAGCTTCCTGCAACACAGATATCCTCTAATGGCAAAAGTGAAACTGTACATAGCTGCCCTAGGCTGACCTCCAAAACTGAACAAAAACCCCAAGACAGAGGGAGGATTTGGGGCCTGGAGGAAAGCCCCAGGCAGCGCTAAGCTTTTTGGCTGAAGGGAGCCTCTGTGCTATGCCAAACCACCAAGTGGTCACACGTTCCTCAGCTAGACCAGAGGTGGTGGAAAGCAGCCCCCAGCCCTGCTGCAAGCCTCCCAGCTCTCCCGCACCGGTGCGAGCGACTGAGGCCCCGAGGCTGGATTCGCAGTCATTTTATTCCGACTGCTAAACAGATCTGATCTTTTCCTACCCGGCTCAAAATGTAGTTCAGGGCCAGCGGCAAACTCTGAAGCCTCTGCCAGCCTCCAAGGAATTCTGGCTGTACTGGCACCCCAGCACAGACCCTCAAGTGTCTTGCTTTCAGGAAGAAGAGTCTTTCTTCTGCAGATTTGCAGTCCGGATTTTGTTTTCCTAAAGAAGAAATTTTTCATTCAAGTAAAGCAGCATTTCTAACCCACTCCCAGAGATGCTCCATCTCTGTTTCTTCTTTTCCAAGAAGTAAAGTTCTTCTTAGACTTGTAGTGAAGCTTTGAATTAAGAATTATTGGAAATAATACTGTGATGTAGTTTTGTAAGCCAGGTATACTCACACCTAATCCTCCTTGGGTACCTGGCATCCTCATGATGCATCTGAATGGTTGTAGGTATGGGTCAGGTGTGAGTTCTCCATAAAAGGGGTTTGATACAGCTAAAGCAGCCTGGCATCCTTGGAGGACTGGAGGCTGAGCCCTCCACCTTCTGAAATCTGTGAAATTCTTTCCTATGTCTTGTTGGGAACTTGGTGACTCAAATAATCTGGGGTTTGAAGTGGCCCTGCTGCAGAGGGAAAGGTGGCTCCTTCCCTTCACTGCCCTGCTTGAAAGGAGGATCAAGATTTCCCAGGCGTGTGGGCCTGGCAGAGACAAGGGCAAAAGCAGGGTCTGAAGCTCATGCTGAAAACATTAGTGAGGGACTTAGGGAGACCTGTGTTCAGCTGGTTCCCTGGTTGTAAAAGAGAAGAAAACTTTTCCCTACCTCAGAGTAAATCCCTTGGTTCTTGTCAAGCACTTAACTACTACAGCAGTGAGGGCCATATAAATTATAATTACACTGAGTGTCTGGTGCTGCTGCCCGGAACTAGCACTTCATTCTTTAGTGCACAAAATTTCTTTTTGGTGGGGAAATTAGCTGCTGCTGCAACCCTAATTAGGTTCCCTGTCTTGAATGACTCATTTCAGCATATAGAAATCAGTTTTCTTTGTCTCTAAAGGAAGCTTGAAATCATGTTTTGGAATTCAAACCAGGTTATATTTGCCCATAACACACAGCCCCCAAAGTCTGGTTAGTACAGGGTGGGGAGCCAGGGGTGTTAAACTTAGAAATGGATTTAATTAACCTTTGCTGTTTATTGCTTGCTTCCAGAGTTCAGCCAGGTTAGGAAAAGAACAAGGAATGGGTCACCCAGTGTTTACATGGGGCTTTTTAAGAATGGCCCAGACATTTATTTCCCTCCCTTGTTTCTTTAAACGTTCTGAGTTTAAAGTTGTGGCTTAATTTTGGAGACAAGGAAGGGGGATGTTGATTCAGAGAATGGTAAATAGGCAGTGGTAAGAGGCAATATGAACATCTCTGTGCTACCTTTAAGATCAGCATATCCTACTTCCTCAGCTTGCTGCATGCAGGAGGTGGTAGGAGAGCCTCAGCATGAGGGTGACAATTCATTTCCATGCTGCGTAGCATTTGGGTCCTCTGTTTTCAGACTGTTCTCCTCTGAAGGACATTTTTCACTCACCGTGTGAGCTGGGAGTATAACAAATCAGTGTCTCGTGAATGTTTTGGTAAATCCCAGAGGTACCTTCCTCTACAAGGTGTGCCTCTGCACCCCCTTCCATGCAGAACCTTTGTGCCCTGACCATACGTCCATTTCCGACTGGAATGGGCAGATCTGCCACATTGTGGGCAAGAGGGTAAAGAAATGTGTTAATGCAGTGGGCCGCTTTGTTTTGGTCCTGACGAATCTTTCTGCTCCTCCACGCTGCATCTGCACCCACACGAGAATATCGGTGCAAGCACAGCTGGAGACGTGAGGAGGGACCTATGGAGAGGCAGGCTCTGCAGCCCCAGCATCCTTGCAGGTTTTCCTGGGCTCAGGAAAAGGGAGGAGTGGTCAGCCTAACTGAAGGAAAACACCGTTTACTTCTCCCAAATGAGTCATCTCCAAATCAGTTTTTCATTGAAAATAAAGTTACTGTGTACAGTGTTGCAGAGGGAAAATTTTTTTCAGGATTTGATGAGCCTGTATGATGGTATGGAGCAAGAAGCCACACAATTTAAATAGCTGTCATCAGACTGGCATAACCATGACAAGAAGCTCCAACAGTGGCTCTAAAACTAAGGAGCGACACAAGAAGTTTTGGGAAATGAGTAAGCTGGCAAATTGCACTGTGAGTAGGAAAAAAGAGGCGCGGCACTTTTTCAGCCATTGATTTTTACTTTCTTTTTGTCCTGGTTACATAAAAGAAGAGAGGAGAGGAGAGGAGAGGAGAGGAGAGGAGAGGAGATATGAATGAAAATAAAACACACATAAAAATAAAAAAGAGGAATTTTATATGTTTCAAAAAGCAGTGTTTTGAGTTCGATATGTGACAGATTCCTTCCCTGCAGACCTTAGATTTTTCAATGGTGTAAAAGGCTTACATCCATTGACTTTGTTGAAGTCCCACTTACTTACATCAGCTGTGAATCTTGTCCCATAAACTAGAGAAATAAAAGAAGAAAAAAAGAACAAGGAGGTCACTTTGAGATATGGAGATTAAACAGGACAAGATTTTAACTCAAATGTTGTTTGCAGCGACGGCAGTGTCAGTCTGCAGTAACTCCATTGGCTTCCAACAGGAGTTTCAACAAGAGATGATCTTAGACTGGGAACTCAGTAGGGTATAGGCACAAACACTGTTGTAAAGAAAGAAATGCCCTGCAAACAGAAGGGAAATGGCTATAGCAAACAGAAGGGAAAATAATATCAAATATCAGAGCATCCACATGCCTTTCACAGGCTGCCAGAGTGTAATTCCCTCTAACAATCACCCAGAAGATACCCCATCGTTTTGTAATGATTGCAATCTGTGCATTGAGCTGGAAGCAGAAAACAGAGGGTCCTCCAGTAGGGTGGGTGTGATGTCTGCAGCCATGCTTTGCCATTTAATCTTGCTTTCACAGAAAGAAAGAAAGAAAAAAAAAAAAAAAAAAAAAAAAGGACTGGATAACTTTTCTGACAACCCTGAGCCATGAAATGTTTTCTGGTAAATTAAGCTCAATGAAACAGGGTGGAAAGATGACTTTATGGTTACAGGACAACACAGGAGACAGTGTGCCCACTTGCTCCTTCCACGGAAGCAGAAACAGTAATAGTTCATTTCTCTTTGTTGATCTGTAATGTAATGGGAGTCGAGATGATCTCTCATTACGCTTTTGGACAGCATCTGGGACAGTGAAACCTCAGTCATGGCAAAGCATTTCTGGAATCCAAGCAAAGATGAAGATGTCATGGAAACTTGGATCCAGACAATCCAAAACATTCCTCCAGCCTTTCAGTGGAAGGCCGTGGAGATACTGCATGACAGTAAGTGGCAGTATTTTCAAAACAGAAGGGGATGCAAGCAAGCTTACTCCTTTCTAATTATGGGGGAGAGCATAGTTGATTCAGCCTTAAATGTCCCCTGAAACAGGAGCACACAAAGAGAAAATTTCCACTTGGACTGAAATATTGACTCAGTTGGCAGAAGCCAAATTCTTCAGAAGATTAGATGGAGTGATAAGGTTTTTCTGATCTCCTTTGGCATGGAAAGCCCAGGGTTGAACACCTTCAATACACTTATTGGGCAGGTTCCAAAAGATTTCACTGCACAGATGCTACAAATTCTGTAAAAATTAAATATAACTGTCTGGGACAGAGCTGCCACTGAATATCAGGAATGATTTCAGCATGCGCTTACTGAAGTTGCAAGTGGGGAAAGGTTTCAATTAAACAAAATGAAGTTTCAGCTGGGAAATAAAAATAAAAAAAAAAAAAAAAAGGAAGAAGAAAGAAATCTCTTAATTATTACAGATGCTGACCCTAAAGTGATAAATTTAAAGTTCTGGCTCTCATACATGTTGCATCCGTAAGTTCATGACAAGATTTCACAGCCTGCGTGAAATGACTTCCCAAACATTGCCAAAGCAGAGTGACAACACAGACAGTTTAACCATTTTAGTATGTACTGGTAATAATCTAGGTTGCATTTTTTGGGGCCTATTAAAAGTAACCAAGTTCTTCGCAGATGCTTCGAGTGGTGACTCAGGAGCTCTACTTCACCCAACATGTTGCATGACTGAGTAGATGCCTGAAGTGCACGCAGAGAGCAACGGAGGTAAAAAAGCAAATGCTTGCAAAGCTTAAGAAAACAATACTAGCTCTTGTAGATGTTTGCACTGATTTGCTCAAGTCTCCCAAGGGTTATAAACAATGGAAGCAAGCAACAGTTCTCTCTGAAACTGGAAGAGGACACTATGAGCCTTGAATTGATGACCCAGGGTATGATTTAGTCACAGCAGACATGCTGTTGAGAGCATATGCTCCACTTGCCAGCACATAACCTGATGATGTGGAACAAGCAGGAAGAGCTCATGCAAACAGAGTAAAAGCATCATGTGCTGCATCTCCTGAGACGGGGGAATCCTCCAAGAATGAAACAGAGCAAGCATCAGTGCACACAACGACTGAAAACTCCTGTACACGCTTACTCCTTGTACGTGCATGTGCTTCTGAGATGAAAGAAGCAGAAAGCAGGTGAAGTGGACAAGGAGGGCATACATAGCTGTGCCTAGCTATTTCTGCAGTCATTTGGAGTCAGGGGTTGGCTCGCCCTCCAACACTGATCAGCCCAGCCACACTGAAACCTAAGTCAACATGGCAGATTTTCTGCTGGTGCAAGTTGGCATCGGTCCACTGACAAAACAGGTCTCATCCTTGGGTGATGGGGAGCAGTGTCATCCCTCAAAAGTCAGAGGACTGATAAGCCAGCCTCAGCTCTGGAGAAAGTCAACAGAGTTGCAGCAATCATCAGGAGCTGAGATCTTGGTCCCCTCCCATTTGTTTTACAGTAGATTAGGAAGACAGAGATTTCTCCATAAGACCAGTGAGGCGTGCTGACAGCAGAGGGGAGGGGAAGGGAGGCAGGGAGCCAAGGTAAGGAGCTTTGCCGGGCTTATTAGTGTGGGCTCCAAGCTGATGCTGCCAGAGCCAGCAGTGGGACAGGCAAGGAGGAGGTGGCTTGGGAAGCTGAGCGGGCAGCTGTCGCAAGGGGGGAAGAGACAGGCACCAAGGGACTGGCCACAGGCTGGGTGAGAAGGCAGCAGGCACAGGGGACGGGGCCAAGAGGAGGAGAAGGGAGTGGGACCCGGCAGCAGGATGAGTGGTGGAAAGGCATCTGCTGTCCTCTGACACATTCGTGATGTAACGGGAACAGCTACACCACAGGGCTTTTCTCACTCCATCATTGTGCTTCTTCAGCAAATTCACTGGTGTGCTGAATTTAGAAAAGCCGACTTCAAAAAGAGAAAGAGGGAGATGGGGTTTCAGTAGAGGTAACACCACCTAATTCTGAAGTTGCCTAATACTTCTTATTAAAAGGCTGTTTTCAGTTACTTATAACTTTGTCACACTAACCATCTGGCCTGCAACTCCCCATGCTGGGTGTCTGCCTCGAGCTGAATTTGTTTTGTTCATTTGTTTTTGCATTTCTGCTTAAGTGGTGCGGCTGTTTCTGAGAACAAGGAGAAGAAAAACGCATTGTTTCCTTCATGGTGAAACATTCTTAGTAGCCTGTGGCTCCCAGGCCTCAGAGCAGGCACCCAAGTACAGGGCTGCCCTCATATCAAGGATGTGCTTTTGGCAGCCTCGCTACAATTGACCTGTTTGGCCACCTTATAAGCCTCAGAAAAAAACAGCATTTGCATTTTGTCTGCAAAAGAGGCAAGCTAAGCACTTTTTTTCCTTGAAGGGTTCCTGGATATGTCTCCTAGGTCTGTGCCCTAATCTTTCCCAGCTCCTCTGTGCCACCATGCAGAAGATGTAGATGCACATACGTGTCCCTGCATGGGGACACAAGGATTAATCAGGATTGCCCCTGCCACCACGCCTGCTGAGATCTCCGACTGGGAGAGGCCTATAGCCACTCTGTCTTCAAAGACAGAGGTAAGTGGAGACACAAACTGGAAGGAGTTGAGGTATAGGAATGAAAAAAAGCATGAAGCACCAGTCAGAACAGAGAGGAGACAGGGTATGAGTGACGGAAGGGACAAGACGGAGGCAGGGAGTACCATGGTACATGGTGGTATGTCTCTCAGGATCTAAGTGATAAAGCAGGAGCATTAAAGCCATAGAAAGTTCTCCTTTGGAGATCCTGTGCCTGTACACCTCAATGCCCCTTGGCAGCCCAAGCTCCGACACCAAGCCCAGCATGCTCCCGTCCCTGCGGTCTGCGGGGTCGATGGGCTGCTACCCTCCCATCACCTCAGCTGGCAGAGGGCTGCACATCTCCAGGTCCCTACCCCCGGTGACCTGTGCCAGGGTCAGCCCGTCTCCGCACTGCATGTTCTCTAAGGGGTAAGAGAGAAAGCTCTGGAACTTTGCTGAGGTTCTCCCCCGTAAGTCCATGCAATAGCATATGGAGAACTATGTTAAAGGAACATTATGACTGCAAAGCAGAGTGAGGAAATGCTAGTCCGGAGGCTTTCCATACAGCATTAATTCATCTCCTTTGTGCTTGCGTGTTATAGTACAGCCTTTAATTGCATGATCACGTAGCGTTTCATTGGGTTTTTCCCACAGGACCCCTGCATCCTTTATTGCCAAGCTGGAGGGGTGTGTAGGAAATGAAGAAGGGGATTGGAGGTGGAGAAGAGATGATCCGGTCATTAATGCAGCTGAATACTGCCTAGTCCCGCTCCTACCACTGAGTCCTTGTATGCTACTGGCAAGTCACTTAAATAAGCATTTTCAAAGTTGGCTACTACCTCCCATTCTGTTTGCCAAGCTACGGACACCTGGGGCCAGACTGGCAAAAGCGCTGAGCGTTCTGCATTGCAAGCAAAGTTGCTGGGAGCTGTGCCTTCAACATGAAATTATGAGAGTCTCTGGCACTAGACGTTCAAGAAATCCTGGCCACTCTTAGAAATTCCCCGCCCCACATTCCCACTCTTCAGCCAAGGATGTGTTTTGCCTCTAGAGGTAGCTCATACAGACCATCATAGGTTTGCCAATGATTCCCGTCGGGTGGCTTTAGTATCAAAACCTGCTGACAAGGATATTCTAGGGGCTGCTTAGCTCATCGTTCTTCTGTCATCTCAGCTCCATGTCCTGCCTGAAGAGGTTCTCCAGTGCTCGTTTCATTTATTTACAAACCTTCCACAATATTAGCCTTTCTTGTCCACACACCATTCTCCCTCCCTGCTCTCCTCCCTGCTCCTCTCAACATTTTTTTGTTTGTTTGTTTTTCTTGTTCTTTTCTCTCAGTAAGTACCCGGCTCTCACATACACAGAAAACAATTGGTTTTGTTATATATCTGCAACTCTGTCTTTCACAATAGTCACTTGGAGGGTAAATTCTCTGCAGATTTAAGTAACATGCCAATGCCTAAACATATACAGCACAGACACACACAATCTCCACCAAAAAAACCCAAACTTGTGTAGTTGCAGAGTGAACAGTTAGAGCTCGGAGTCCCAGCTTTAATGTCTTTATCTTTCCACTTTGGTAAAATGGAAGTGGTACTAGCTTCTTCCTCTTTTTGTAAGGGCTGTGGTAAGAGGAAATCTGTTCGTGTTTGTGAACTGCTCAGATTTAGAGTGAAAGTGTCACAGGAAAGCCCATGAGGAAATGTAATCAGTTGCGTTCTAAGCAGAGCTTAAGTGCTGTTTAGTAAATAAGGTCTGAGGTCAAGTGATGAGGGTAAAAAAAATTCTGAGCAGTTACCCAGTGAGCACAGAGACGACCTATCCTATACAGAGATGCTCCTGTGACTGTAACAATGCAGATACATATAGAAGTTTGAATTAAGGCATGAAAAGCAATCAGCACTTTAGCATTTCTTATTTCTGAGCATTTCCTGTTTCCAACCTCAGTGGTTTTTTAACGTCATTATTAAGAGGTAATAAGGCCACTGAGAACATAAAAACAAGTGCCTATCTAGCTGAAATACTATGCAGATAACACATTTAGTAAAGAGTTACTTGATTATCCATTTGTCCTCTGCAACAGTATAGAACCGGATTTTATAGGGTACATGCCACTACCTACTTTTGAAAGCCCCAGGCAAAGAGCCTAGTGAGATATTCTTCTGCAGTTCACTGTTTTGTTTTGGGTTTTTTTTGTTTTTTCCCACCATACTGAGGTTACATTTTCCCTAAACCCCATTTCCTCACCTTTTATACCTTTACATACAGGCAAGCACCGTGTTAAAGATTCATTGTCCTGCCTGCTCAGAAAGCAGTAAATATGAACAGGTATTAACATGCCCCTACAATGACAGCCAGTCAATACATAACCAAACCAAACAAGTTCAGGTTGGTCTCCCATTGCACTCTTCGAAAACCCAAACAGACTTGGATGATTGCTTCAGGCCCTAAGTCACTGCTATTGCTTTGCTCTTCGAAAACCCAAACAGACTTGGATGATTGCTTCAGGCCCTAAGTCACTGCTATTGCTTTCAGCAGGCCACTGATTTCAGAGCAAGATCGTAATTTCCTGGTCCTGTTTTGTGTGCTCTTTGTGCCAGCAAGACCAAACTCCTTGCGGTCATACTGCATGCAAAGATCTTATCCAATCTGCTTCATGTATCTGCCCACCTATGACCTTCCATTTGTTGAGCCCCACATCTGGCTTTAACCAAGACACTCGCAAGTTCTTTCAATATCACATCTGCCAAGGTTTTTTCCTCTCTTCTCTCAGGCCGTGCATTTTGGGTTGATTAATAAGTGTTTGTTTTGTGGAGATTTTTTCAAGATGATTTTTTTCTTTTTCTTTTGGCTGTCTTTCTGCTGCTCCAAAGTCACATTGTATTTGTTCTCTGCCTAAACTTGCATTTGCAATTCAGCCCAGTTAAATAGCATTTGTTAATGCCATTAATGGGCTTTTAAGTCCCCGCAACCCGATTAATAGTGGAGATATTAAGTACACCCAGAAGTAATTGTTTACAAAAGCATCCACGTGATTTAGAAGCATGAGTCTTGTCAAATGTCTCCACGTCAGCTTTGCCTTTGAATGTGAACTTCACTGTCTGGCATGGACCCAGAGAGCTGGGAGCATGCTCCGTTTTCTTCTGGAGGGGGGAGGGTTGCAAGCTTATCCCTCTCTAGCAGGACATTGGGATGAGCATCAAATCAAAGCTGATTTGTGTACATTGACATTTTTCCTTCCCTCCCTGACTGCTAGCAGTTTTTACAAGATCTAGTTTTCTGCCTTACATCCTGTTCAGCCACTCTTTTTGTTTTGTCCTCATGTTTTTAAGGAAGCGATGGGGACTCTCAGTCACTTCAGGCTCCATCTCATTTATGCATGGATAAGCTCTCCAGTACTACTTGTTTTCACAGCCTCTCTTTCTAAAATCCTTTCATCTTTCCTTGGCAGAAAGAACTCCCTTCAAATTTCTCTTGCATGTACCCTTTCCCTGCAGTAGGTA
>KL273376.1:10657-42177 GCA_000699545.1 Podiceps cristatus | reverse complement strand
TCCCTACTACATATAACCAGATATTACAGAAAAAGTAATTACTAAATTGCAAACTACTATTTGGAAGTCACAAGATTTCCTATCAGCTGTTCACACAGATGGCAGGGATTGGTTTTTTTACTATACATATATTTTATATATCTAAAGTCCAGTGCAAGAGGGACCAATCTCTCTCAGATCAGGACCCTCTGGGTGCAACATGGTTATGAGCACTATCTCAGCACTCTTTTACACTAACTTGTCACCTCCTACAGCCCTGCAGAGAGGGAGACCACTTCAGCGAATCCTGCTTGGTGGAAATATAATGTGTTCAAAGAAGACTGAGGGATGATGACCTGGAGCGGCCTGTTAGCACATGGTTAGAGAGTGGAATTAGACCTACACTCATCCCATGGCAGCTGGTGTGACAGAGAGGGGCAGAGTTAGCCAGGGGGCCCAAGTGTCGTTTTGCACCTGTCGAATGTGAGTCATGGACTAGCCAAAGGGGGGAATGGAGAACCATGGAACGCACCCGAGGAGCAGCCCTGCTGGACTGCATGCTGCTTCCCCATGGGTGCCTGCCAAGCACAGCCCTCCCTGATTTCGGACACCCTGCTGTGGGTGTGTTTTCAATAAAACCAAAGAGAAAAGGGCCTTATGTCAAGAAAAATACACCCACAAAGAAATTGAATAAATGCTGTTTAGATCCTCTGTCTTCTTTTCAGGAGCCCAGGTCCATCTCAAAGTCCCAGCACACCACAGAGGGCCTCTGAGACCACCTCTGAGGGAGACCTGTTTCTGATGTGGCCCCGTCCACAAACACCTCTGAAGCACTCCATGCAAAGGCAAAAGCAAAGGCAAAGCATCAGGTCCATCCACTGAGAAAGCAGATTTGCTGGTAAGAAAAAGTCCATGCTTCTCTTTCTCATTTAAAGCCCTTGGGTTTTGCTGAAGACAGACTTCTGTATTAAGCCAGCAAACGAAACATCACCTGTTCACCTCACAAATGCTATAGTTCTGTGGAGAAGCAGAAACCAGTTAATAGAAATGGGATTGCTCATGGAGGCCTCAGCCTTCCTCTGCCCAAGGGCATCAAGGGCATGCTTGTGCACTGCAAACATGAGCCGTGGTTGGGTAACCTGAAAGCTCCAGTGCCCTCAGATTACTTGGCAGCTTATGGTCTGACATTTCGTTAGAGGTTGGTTCAAGGGGGGTTGGGTGTAGTGTGGAAGCTCTAAGGAGGCTCTCTGTCTTCTTGGAACACCAGGTAACCTCAAGCAAGCAGTCTGATGGATGAGGGATGTCAATGAGGCACCTGACAATGGAGAGCATGACTTCTTCCATAACCACCACACTCTTCTCCTAGGGCAGCTTTATAAACTGCAAGGACCTATCTACCTCTACATCCTCCCGGTTGCTATGAAGTTTATGAGCAAGATCAAGATTATTTTTCAGGAATACTTTGCAAACATATGGTGAAGACTGAACCCTGGTTGTAATAAACTCTTCATCAGCTGTACAAACCTGTCCCAAAGAAGAGATAGACACAATGGAGCAAGGGCATAAATCACAGCATGGGGACTGAGGGTGGGAGGGGGAGAATCAGGAAGGTCAGAGTGATTGTATGATAAAAGAGTTGGCACACTGGTCTCAAGGGCACAGTTTGTTTCTGATGGTGCATAACTCACGTGTGAGCTGTCCCTATGAATAACAGCCAATCCTCACCTCTGTTGTCTTCTCCTTTCCTCACCTCTCACCATGACATCTACTGGAAGTGAAACTCATCACACAAAGATCAAGGGGAAAGGGAAACTGGGACAGGGGTGTTTATGGCTTACCGTATTCTTATCTATGTCAATGTCCTAACCAGTGGTTAGGAGGACATCTGCCAATGTGTGCAAACACAGGTTGAAGAAATTGGTGTTCCAAGTTGAGAGATGGTTAAAAAAAAAAAAAAATACAGGGAGATCTGTATGCAGGAGAGCTCAGACTGAGCCATTAAGACTTGGCTAGTCATTACGAATGCAGCAGCACACTGATGGCTACAGCAAGACAGATGGGAGATCGTTACCTCTTCAATTCATCAGAGTGTGGTGAGAAGGGACATCCCCTGAAAGTCAGCACTGAAGTTAGTGGGCCAGGGAAGTCTGCAAAACGGCATTACCAACAAGACGCAATATCCTCAGGTGCTGCAAATTAGTGCAGCTTCACTAAAAAGTTGGGTGATAAGATGTCCCAAAATTTTTCTTTTTTTTTTTTTTTAATTTTCTGGTTCAGTTTTGTGAACTTTTACCACAAGCAGAACTCTACCCTGTTGTTGTTTCGATAAGAGACAGAGGATGTTTCGCAAAACTTTGTGGCAGAACACGTAACGCTGGCCAGAGGGCTGTCACATTTGCAAAACTGGGTGAAATGTTGCAAACAGGCAGACTGGCGCCATTGGAGAGCAATTCCGAAAAACTAACTCCCGGACACTTCCCACTTTCTGCCAGGCGCCCAAACACCCTCCAGATATGCTTTTAACAAATACTCCTGCATCCCAAATGCTGTTTAGCCTCCAGGACCTCAAAGCATTGCCTCGGCGTCTGTGAAAGGATATAAATAGTGAATATAGAAAGTTTATAAAAATAAGAAGCCAGAGGTTTGACTATAAGCATTTTAAAAAAGTATTGGCTTTGCACTCAATAGTTTTGCAGGAAACTTGCCATCCTGTGATGCCAATGACCGAAAATGCCACCAATATATCCCTCTTAGGGGCCACCCAAAATGTCTGAGTAGATGGCCATGCCATTGTGTGATTCCTTAAAATAAAATGACTATAATTGTGGTTGGGCTTTAGCTATCCAGGAGCCACAAGAAAGAACATGTAAGCCACAGAATAACTTAGCTACATTGTCTACTGGGACTTTGCCAGAGCTATTTCTGAGATGATGAAATCTCTATCTCTGCAGAACTTATGCTCGATTTCAGGTTCCCAGTTCTCTGATTTGCTTTGCCTGGAAATCGGTTCTATCACCCTGAATTCACTGGTGTTTGTCCTTCTGCAGCCAAATCCTATCGTGGAAATGTAATTAAGGATAAGCTGTTTTCTGGCATCAACCTTGCTCCAGAGGCCCAAGTCCCACCTCAAACCCAACGCAGTCTAAGGAAGAGGCGTCCTGTTCCAGGACTTTGCATAGGAATGCATGGCTGTCCTGCTGAGTCACCCTGATAGAAGGAACCTCTGCCATGCAAAGGTATGCAGTAGTTTTTGCTTGGTGCCTGATTAAATGCAAAGCCAAGCCAGTTCACCCCAGTGTAAGAAGGGGAGGCGAGAAAGAGCTACATTTTGTGATGGGAGCCGCACAAGGTGATGGCCATGCCAGTGAAACTGTTCCAAAGTCTTTAACTACCTGCCACTGCATGGCTGGTGGTTTTGGTTGCTTTTTGAATGACAGAGCTGCAGCAACAGCAGCATAAGCAAGAATTATTACCTACAACTGCAATCTACACATTAGGAGACATGTCTAATGCTGAGAAACCCAAAAAGGAGGATAAACATTTTCTCTTGCAAGGGGACTGGTAGAATCCCTGCATTTGGGAGGAAACTCAGGAAAAAGAGGGACAGTACAAAAATCTTGGGTCTATCTATGGGGCATTTGAGAACTTACTTTCAGCCCTTCCTTCCCCCCAAGAATGGAATCAACCATGAAAGAGAAGCCATTTCCAGTGGTGACAAAGTGACTTAGGGCCCCGAATCTACATTTCAGAAGTGGATTAGGGGGAGGGCTTTCAGCAAGACAGGTTTCTAAGGCCCATCAAGATTTGAAAATAAGTCTTGGGTCCTCAAAAATTTAAACCTATTATTTGTTGAGACACTCTAAAGCCTACTTTTTAAAGCTGCAGAAGTTCCCACTCCTGCCTTTGTGTTCGTACTCTGCTCCCATTCCTCCGCAGAGCTATGCTGGCACTGTGGTCCCGCCGGGCAGCTGCAGCAGCCTTTGTGCCCTGCTCTTTGCATATCATTCCTAAGTTATTAGAGCAAAGTCAGCCAGTGAGCAGAGTCTAAGTTGTTAGGTTCAGAGTCGGCAAGTACAGTAGCAGTGTAAACATCAGACATGTCCAGAAGCTCCAGCACCGTCCCCTCTGTCTCCGAGGCTCATGCTTCTCTGCTCTCCTGAGTTTCTGAATACTTTCAAAGCTGATGCCAGCCCTGCGCTACCGCAGCGGAGCAACCTCTTGCAATACCCTAAGAGTTTTGGTGGCTGGGGAAGGAATCGCCTGCAGGCATCACCTGCCTGTATCGGTTGTAAACCCTTCTCCAGCTGCCCTGCTGGTACATAGCCAGTGATGAGAGGGAGCAGGAGAGAGGGGGGCACCCCGCACAGAGCGCATTTCCATCTTCCACTGTTCAGCCATGATAATCCCTGGTTAGCAAATCCCCAAGGTGCTGCTCAGATATGCTTGAGTAAGAGAGTCCATGTCCCAAAAGAAGCTGTGGGGCTTCTAAGCTATTCAAAGAGCCTGATTAAATGTCCATCTCCTCTTCCCTCTTTGTCTCCTGCGTTGTGCTTTCATTATTGGGTTACAGGTGCTTGTGTGCTGACGTTTAAACCTCTTATACTTCCTGTCCCTGCTAAAGTCATCTGACTCATGAAAAACCGTTGGAAAACTGTGTTGATCTTCTGACACTTTTCAACATGGACCCCACACTGATCAGGAATTACACACCCAGGCAGGCAACGAGGTCATGCAGCTGCAGAGCTTTGCCCGCTGCTGCCCAGGGGATCTGTTTCTGCTTCCACCTCCCCTCTGCAGTCACAGCAAGTCACTAGCAAGGTCCCTCCTCAGCTGCTCCGTGATACATAAATAAATATCATGGATACATTTATGTATCACGGAGCAGCTGAGGAGGGACCTTGCTAGTCGTCTCCTATCTGGGTGGAAGGGAGATGGGTTTCCTGCCAACTCCAGATCCAGAAGTCCTGCTATAATGCAGCAATTTTAACTTTTACATAAAGCTGGTTTCTACACACCTATGCTGACGAGAAAAACTTGAAAACATGACAGGTAACGGCTTGAAAACCGAAAGGCAAATAAATCCCCCTGCCCCAATAACCTTTCTTCTCAGCGCCTGTGCTCTTTAAGGCAAGGCTCTGTGGGTCTGAGCTGGGGACATGGGACAGCTGAGGCTGGCGACAGCACAGGAGTGGCACTCAGGCATTGTGCTGTCCCGCACAGAGGTGAACACGCTGGCAAATAGGAAGGCAATGCATAATGTGCTGTGCTAATTATATATATGCCTGTAACCAGGGAAGGGCCTACGTACATGCCAGCGCCTGGAAAAGCCTGGAAAGACAGGCATGACATGCAAAACTGCTATTCCTCCTTTCCCCTCTCTTCTCCATTCAAGGCACTCACACAGAACACAATTAAGGATGGTATTTATTTATTTCTTTGAATGAAAAAGAAAAATTGTGCTTGTGATTCGGGAGGAGAGCTGCCAGAAGAGGAACTGGAGCCCTTCCAATATCTCACAGTCTAGCAGTTAAGCATTGCCTGAATTGGGCACCGGGGAATCTTGAGTCCTGCTTTCTTCCACTCACTGGTTTATAACTCTTGGCATTTAAAAAGGCACCTTGTAAACATTTATTTCATTGTTCTTCAGTATATAATTGAGTCATTTGTCGGCTTACCTTGTTAGCGGGAGGAAAGCACCCTGCAAGGGGAAGTTGTCTGTTTTCCGAGCTCTTCCTCGCCCGCTGGGGTGCGATGGCACCAGCAGCTCGGTGCCTTCCGCTTCCCGCCAGCAGCTCTCCGGCTGCCTCTGAAGGGAGGAGGTGACCTTGGAGAGGGCCTTCCCTCTGCACTGCCGGATCTTCCCTCAGCTGCTTCATCCTCCCGCATCAGCGGTGCCCAGCCAGCTGCTGTGCGTGCCCGAGCCCCAGTCTCACCTCCCGAGTGAGCCAAGCCAAGACCTTCCACGCGGCTGGTTCATGTGGGGCTGGCGTGGAGGTGTGGTTGCCTCCTCCCAGCCCTCCCTGCCGAGACATGCGGTTGCTAGTCTCAGTGGCAGTGCTCTGAAGCTTGCCCAGCTATTCAGCGTGTCCCTGCTATCCATGGCAGGGTGGCATATGCATAGGGCTGTTCCCAGCATGCCTGGGGTTGGCTGGCTCCCTATTCAAGTCAATGTGATTTTTTTTTTTTAAGTGATTCCCTATTATTATTACTTGCATTTAATGCACAGGCCAAGGCTTGTTTGATGCTGTGGCAGAAGCCCTGCCTCCCTGTTACACCTTACATACAAAGTTAGTGGAGATCTTCGCTGTGTTCCAATAAGGGACTGAGCAACAAATCTGTTGGTTAATCATTTATTGCTGTGTGAACCCGCTGAATAGCAAATATGTTAGAAAGGGGAAAGGAAAGGACATGGCAAGGGATTAACTGAGGACAGTCAAAAGTCAACCACAAAGGCGCAGAGATGAGGCCGAAAAGGTCAGGTGGCAAACAGGAAGGCTACTGTAGTGTAAACACTAGCCCTCAGCAGTGTCTCGCTCCCAGTTCAGCCCTCTCTT
This sequence comes from Podiceps cristatus, assembly GCA_000699545.1. Taxonomy (NCBI): domain Eukaryota; kingdom Metazoa; phylum Chordata; class Aves; order Podicipediformes; family Podicipedidae; genus Podiceps; species Podiceps cristatus. Next base: position 35,644 of record KL273376.1, on the reverse strand, counting down.
CTCCATGACCACGTGTACTGCAGGCTGAATAGCCACCTACCACCTTCAGCTGAATTTCATGGCTTGTCTGCCTAGTAGAGCCTTTTGAATTCACTGTGTTTCTTTCAGCTTTCCAAGACTCATATCTCAGCTTTTCTCAAAGCATGTGTTTCTCACAAGGAGAGAGCTGTTGTGAACTTTGCAGCCATCAAAAACATGCTTCCCCATGCAAAGTGCTGTTCTTACCAGTGGCTCCGATTGCCAGTCCCAGCGACACTGGGAGGGTGGGGAAGGGGAATAAACTGGAGTTATAGAGTGAGCTTTCCAGGAACAGACTTCTCCGATGGAGCACTGCTTCTGCAGTGTGGTGGGGCTAGTGGGGCAGAGCACATGTGTCTGGTAGGACCATAAGTAGAGCCTGAGCAGAACATATGTCCCTCTCCTAGAAACCTGGGGGGTATTCACTTTAGCCCTCCAGCAGCTGAAGACCAGCAGCCTAGAACAGTGAATATGGCCGCTGCCACCCAGGCTCTGGTTGCCCCTGGCCACCTGAGTTCAGTGGTAGTTAGCTAGTAAGTATCAAAATGGGTTGTAGGCATGACTACAAGGGCACTGGTAGAATTTATGGTGTGGTTTTACTAGCCAGTGGAAGGTGGGATGCTTGGCCCCATGGCAGCAGTGCCTGGGTAAGCAGCAACCCTATGCAGGCTGGGACACCTCCAGCAGGGAAAGCAGGTGGGAACAGCCACCAGAGCCGAGGAGAGGGCTCCATTTCGACACCCGTTGACATAGCAGCAGTATGCCATGGCCAGCATGCTCAGAGCATGGCGGCAAAACATTGTACCATGGGATATCTGCCCAGAAAGTAGGGTGTTTATTTTGAGAAAAGCACAATACTGGGTGAATGCCACAATTCAGAGAGGGAAGTACTTTGGCCAACATAAACAAAGCACTCATTGATATATTTACATGACTGAGGTTCCTGATTTGAATTGTCACCATCCATCGGACTCAATCGCTTTTTCTTTGCTCTCCACCTCGAGCTTCAGTGTTGATCCAGACACAGAAACAGCTCTGAGAAGTCTGGTTGATCATCATACAGCTTTGTCCATGTTGATGGGGGACCCTCTGGAAAAAACCTGTGATGCCAGGATGCTCAAGCCCGCTGCCTTCAGCAGTCCCACTTCTGCTCTGGGGAGGGCTGTGAGCACTGCCCTTGCTCCAGCAGTTCTGGGATATCCTCATGATCTTTGGCTTCATCTGGGGTCAGGAGCATGAGGCGGTGGGAAGGCTGTGGCGAGGCTTGGTGTCTTGATGGAAAAAGGGGTGAAAGTGGAGCCTGCCCCCCATAGCTGTGGGTCTCCCTGGAGCTCATGTCCTTCTCCTGGGGTGAGGATCAGAGAGTAGATGTGTACACCTTAGCCAAGGAGAGGAAGGCTACAACCCACGCTCCCAGGAGTCAGCAGAAACAGCAAATACCCTCTAGCAGGGGAGTCTGTCTCCACCTCATCTTTTGCACTGCACTGCCTGGCCATTGCTTTGTTCATTAATTCCTTGATCTTAGGCTGTTCCCAGCCCTCCCTCATAGCCTCTCTGACTCTGCTAGGATGCAGTCGAGACCTCCCTGCCTTCCATAATCTTGCAACAGGTACATGCCAGATACTCATACAAGAATAACACCCCCATCTATGGGACCATGGTACATCAAGAAATAGGGCAACAGAAACGCAGCTCAGCCTTTGCTGTCTCAGGACCAGTCCTTATGCCAGCTGTGGGAAATTAGTTCTTTTTCTTCCATCTGCTCATGCCAGACTGGTGTGAGCTTAGAAACAGCAAGAGATTTGCTGCATTTTTCTCTCTCTCCTGTAGAAGACCTGGTCCAGGTTTCAGCTGACTGGGAAGGAAGATAAGTTAAGAAGGGCTACAGGAACCCACTTACCAACTATCTGAAGACTCAGCAGGCTGGGCCTTTAAAGGCAGAGAGGAGTTTGTTACTCTTACTGCTTTTGAAAATAGTAAGAAGTGAAAGAATGAAATAAGCTCTAGCCTATTTGATGGCCCCAGCAGGATTATATTGCTTCACAGTGTGCCTGATAAAAACAAATACGTCTACTAGAAACCCTCCCGTATTTGCCTGCACACAAGCACAAATTGCACTGCAAAATATTTTTGCAGTAGGTGTTCCCATTAGAAGCAATTAAAATAATCAGGAATGCTTTGCCAAAGCTGAAGGTATCTCTGTCAATTTGATTTGGACAATTTACCTTGCAGCAGCTAAATATCAGCAGAAAATGAGGGCATTGATCAAACAGGGAACCAGTATCTCTCTTTTCCTGTTTAAGGCTCCGCCGAATTACAGCAGGGCATGAGTGCTGAGGTGGAGAAGTGGGAACAGGTGCCTGCAGAGAAAAAGGGAGGGAGAATGAGAGGAATGGAAGTGGCATTACTGGCCAGTGGTTATATGATTTGATGCCTAACAGAAATAAAACATTCTGGCATTTCAGTTTTTTCATGGATCCAGCAGCAGAGTAAGGGAGGCACCAGCATGGTGCAAAAGCTGAGGCTCCTCACCACTCAGGCAGCAGCTGTGGTGCAACATAGCACGGCACCCTTTTAGGAAGAGGGTTGCTCACGGCACGGATAGGTTGTCTCTGGCTGGGTTTGAGGACCACTTCCATGGTTGTCTCTGCCTGTGACATGTCAGAAAAACCTAAATGTACCAAAGAGTCTCCTCTTGGCCAGGTCCATGCTCCATTGGCCACCACATCCAGGATGTGGTTGCCCATCTGGCAAACTTCCAGCCTAGCTCTCCACAGGACTTTGCTGGATATCTTGAGTTCCTCTGCTTCATTTTATCTGACAGACCCTGTAGACCTCAGCAATCCACCTGCTGCTATCTTACAGCTGGACACATTTCCATCTGCAAAAGCCTGGAAAATACTGGACTTGCCATCAAAGCACAAGCAAGCCACAGCCATCAGTGTGCAAACCTGGGCTCATCAGAAAATAGGGCTGCGATCTGAAGGACACGATGCCAAATGAGAATCAATTCCCTCCCAAGCAAAATAGTGAATGGGGAGTCGGATGCTACATAACTAGGAGTTGGTAGAGGAGGGAGGCAACCACCCGTGTGTGAGACGACAGGGCAGTTTTGTCTCCAAAAATACTGATGTTAACACCCACCTAAAATATTCTTGTGCAGACAAGGCCAAAGAGAGTTTTTGCAAATTGTACAAGAAATGCAAGGGTAATACAGTAACACAAAGGTAAATGCCACCTCCTGGCAGAGCTGACCCTCTGCTTCCCTGTGCCAGTTCAGACCAGAGGGCTATCCATCACGCAGACAATGAACAGGCCTTCATCTCCACTGCTGCACCGGCGGGGAATCTCAGCCATCCCATTCTTCAAAGCTGGCAGCCAAACCATAGAAAATATGAAGATTTCTTCCTTGGGGACTTTCTAGGAACTCGCTTCAGGAGGATTCCTGTTGCTGAAAAGGACGTGCATCAAAGTACTATAAAGCCTGTGGGAGGAGAAGGGGAATTCTTTTGCAGACATCATCTCTTCCTTATGTAATTAAAAAAGTCAATGGGAAACAAATCCAGACATGAATATTTATCTTTGACTTCCTGGTAAGCCTTTCGCTGTACTAATTTCCTTGGCCTCTTTCCAATTTGCTTACAGAGAGAACCCAGATACAGGGGCTCCCCATAAGGGCTTGGGCACCTGGGGACATGTAGCCTGGGAACCTGTTGACCCTCAAGTTATCTGACTGGGCTGACACATGCATCTTCATCTAACATATCCCCTGAAGACTCACCCCTCAAAGTAGTATTTTCCATAAAGGGTAACACTTACAGTAGTTCTGTTAATGAGCAGTGCTGTGAAACTGCCTGCTGGTCCCTTCCCATAAACCACCCTCGTCCCAGGGAGATGTCCAAGGGGGTAATGTGGAGAGGGTTCCAGCAGCTCGGCTGCATCATTTTTAGGCATCAGCAGGACACAGGCTTCCTGTGGAACCACTCCACAAGGGTGACTTTCATCATGTGAGGCCAAACTGTCAGGACTTGGGAAGGGACCACAGACACACCCCAAGGCAGCATTAAAAATGGCATCCTTCTGTGGGTCCTGCTTCCTCACATGCTCTTAGGCCACAAAGCTCTCCTACGCAGTTCTTTCCATGGTCTGGGGGAAGAATGAGACACAGCCAAGGTCTCCCTAAGCAGGCCCCGTGTCCCCACTGCCAGTTCTCCCGTGCTCAAGGATGCTACTACCCACTCTGATGTCTTATGTGTGAGAGAGCCCCAGTCCCCTACAACAGAGCATTCCCTCAGCCCACTTTTTGCGCACAAAAAGCTCCACTCAGAGCCAGGTAAACTTGCAAAGTCAAGGACCAGCAGGTTAGGAAGAGCATAAGTTAGACTTCTCTGTATAAACCTATTTCTGCCTTCCCACCGACCCACCCACCGCCCCTGCCAGGTACAGACACTATGATATAGACTTTACATGCAAAAGGCAGTAGTCTACTTTTACCCCACAGGTTTTCTGTCTGCGCAGAACAAACCATAATGTGTAATCTGTACAGGTTCAGCATTCCCTCCTTCTTTCCTCATGTTTATTTACCATTCTCTATCCAGTCTTTGTCCTGAACATTTATTAATTTCCTGTCGTGGTACTTTTCCCATTGTACCTGTTTCTTCACAAACATTAATGAGATTAAGGGTAACATGGTGAGATTAAGCCTCAAACCTTTGGGTCATCTACCAAACTGGGCTTCCACTCAATCTGGATTCACCCCATGTTACCTGGGGTGCCTATGTTGGGAAACTGACTGCTTGATGGCATCTCTATAGTTAGTGGGCAGAGTTAGAAACCCCTCAACAGGTGACTCCAACCACCTTGTTGACTGCAGGTAAAGACTCCCTTTTGAGCAGGAGCAGCCTAATTTGGGATGGCTGCTCCTTGCAATCCATTGGTGGTTTCCTGCCGCCTCTCGGTGGTTTCCCTTTCCGAGCAGGCATTGCTCAACAGCCCAGGTAGCACCTTTAGCCTCCAGCCCAGTGCAGTCGGGTGAACATACGGCACAGGCTGTACACAGCAGTAGCTCACCAGCAGTGCACCAGAGCTGTCCCTGCGGTGGGGGTGGGAAACCAGCACAGCAGCAAGCAGGGGCACGAGCTATGCTGGGGTAATCCCTTCCCGCCAGTGAGTCAGAGACTTTAACCTGCTCATATTACCTCACACAGAGCTAACGTGACTCAGATGCTACCTCATCACTTGATAACTGTGGTAACGTATGTCTAATTGCAAGCCAACTATGTCCTATTATTCCCTGAAAGTGAAAATTTTGCATGGAGTGTGATGAAGAAGAAGGATGAGTCCAGGTGATCTATCCTCTCTCCTCAGCTCCTGGACAGCCTGAGCTGGTATCTAGTCAATGGGGAATTGGGGGCCACATGTCAGAAAATGAGTGAATGCAAGAGGAGAAAGGAAGCGATTAGAAGATACGCGTCCAGAAGAGATGAGTGGTTTAGCCTTCGGGAGGCAGAACTGATGGGAGGCAAGGTTATGCTCCTTGCATGTGCAAAAGACCGCCCCAGAGAAGAAGGAAATAAATATTCTCATTGCCCACTTGGACAGGACAAGAGAAATGGGATGAGGCTGTAGTGAGTTGGTGCTAGGCAGCCGGGGCTAGACTTCCTCTTTGGGAAGCTGCGGTCTACAGTGCATGGGGATGCCACAGGATGCTGTGAAACACACATTGGTCATGTCTGGTTTAGGCAGCGCTGACCCTGTCTTGGGACAAGGGGATAGAGCTGGTGACCAGGAGGACCCTTCCAGGACACCAGCAAGGCACCTGCTTTGTCGCTGGCTTTCCCAGCTAACTGGGACAGAAAAGCTTGGGCATTCCCCACTGTGCTCAAGGCTGGGGAACTTGCTCTAGGACTATCGATTGCTCTGTTCCAGTCGCCTTTTCCTCTTGTGTTTCCTTCACCTCCACCAGCTCCTTGTTTTCACTGTCCTCTCCTGCTTGTCATCCCTAGTCCTGTGATGTTCCCTTTCTTCCCACCTCCCTTCTCATCAGATTCTGACTTCTTCCCCCACCCTTTCCTACTGTCATCCCTGCAGCTTCCACCAACCAGCCCCCTAATTCTTCTCCTTTCCTCCTATCTCCTATCTTTCTACATTAACGCTCAGGATGCTCCTCCCCTACCTAGTCTGAAGTCACATCTAGCCGTGACATCTAGACATGGAAAAGAGACTCACAACAAGTTCCCACACGTCCGAGGCTCAGCACCAGTGGTGCAACTGCAGAGAAAGCCTTGCTCAGCGAGGAAGGATCCCTGAGACAGCAGTGCAAGCTCTCCTGCGCCCCGGGGCTGGCGAAAGCCTTCGGAGGGGCTGGAGTGGAGGCAATGGAGGCAGAGCTCTGGGAGAATTTAGCAGCCAAACTCTTACGAACCTTTGCCAAGCAGGTGCACACCACAGCTTTTTAGAGCTTAAAGCCCGGTTTGCTCTGGATCATTTTTTAACAACAGTAGCAACCGATAACTCATTGACCCCTTCCTAGGAAAATGTCAAGGCCTTCCTCCAAAGTACTCAGTGAAATACTGTAAAAAAGGAAAGATTATTACAGGGCAAAGCAATGTCATTTTCCTAAATTTATTCTCAGAAACCAATGAATCATTTTATCCAAAACTTTAATTAATGAGCTAATTAATCATGCTGAAGCAAGAGACCTAGCATGGAAAGTTTAAAGTAAAATACTGACTGGCAATGTTATGAGCAACTACAAGGAGAAAAAAAAAAAAAAAAAGGCAGAATAAGACAAAGTGCTGTCTAACTTTACCCATTGCTGCCCCTAGTATACAGATGGCATTTGCACAACAGCAATACCCTTCCTGTCAAATTTATCACCGTGGTCATGCTAGTACCAACTTAGTGGGAGTTTTGCCTGATTGAAGGCTAAGAAAAATATTGAGTGAGGACTTGGGATGTTGCCTGAAAAAATCATGGTGCAAATAAAAAAGTGCAATAGCACCGAGTGTGGTATCTTTCAACAATTTTACTTCCTTGTCAGTCAGGAAGCCCAGGTAATTTACAGAGCACACTAGATCAGGAAGTCCATCAAGATGTTCCTGGCACAGATTAGTCACAGGACTGACTATCCAAGGGTCAGTCACATGTGTGGAAAATAAAAAAATAGCAGCTGACAATCTGTTGGTCCGTGAGCGTAATCCATGTGCAGTGTAAAGTTCCATGGATCACCCAGTACATGCACGCATGCCTGTTCTCAGACTGAACATCCTTCGTGTCAGGAAGAAGATTTTTGTGTAAATCTAAACAGCAAAGTACAGCTCTGAATTACAAAGCAGAGAGGTGGGACCTCACTGTAGAACCGCCAGCATCCTCTTCTTTGCAGGCAGATGGCAAAATTGCCATAAAAAGCTGCTTGAGGAGGAATTAGCCAGTAACACTTGGAGGGGTGTAAAGAGACCGTCCCTTCAAATTGAGGAAGGAAATGTCAAACCAGTAACCCCAGATTGTTATATCCCTGTATAGATTTATCCCCAGAGAGGGGATAAAGTCTTTGCATTAGAAAATCAGCAGTTCTAGGATATGTCATTGCAGAGTCACGTCTAGCAACCCAACTGTTCAGTCAGCAGAAGGGGGGCAAGCTAGCACCACATCCACCAGCCCATCGGCAGGAGATGTACCAGCCTTCTGGGTGGACATGTGCAGATCACCTGTGCTAAGCATGATGAAAGAGGAACAGACATTTGGCATTAGTGACTGCTGCTAAATTCCCTGCCTCTCCCAAGTGCTGGTGAATAAGAAAGTGACATCTATGTCGACTGGTTTCTACCAGAGAGAACATTTGTTTCCTGCTCATACAAAATTTGCTTTTATTCATTTCCCTATGCTTTTTTACATCTTAAAGACAAGCCATCTAAATTACACTTGCTCCTTTGCTGCAACACCCTGAGCATAGGGCCATTGCCACAAGGAAGACTCAGAGAAGTCTGCCATGGGAAAGAACAGACCATGTGAGGAGCTTTTCATGAGCAGAGAAGACGAGACCAACAGTGGTAACTGAACCCCAAACCTGAAAGCATGGGCCTAGTTCAGCCAGATGTTGCCAAAGCCCATGTCAAGGTTCCCATCCCCTTTACTAAACCCACAGTCCTGTTCCTCGACCCACAGCAGCTCATACCAGGGTAAGACGGTACAGGATAGAGGTTCAGGACATAATGCACAGCAAACAGCAGGTTCCAACAACTTTCCCACCGCGCCGCACAGTATTTTTTGCTTTCTTGAAGACTCCTTCTGCTGCAGACTCCCAGAAGAAGAGCAAGCATAGAAATAGGGGGTGTGAGTGGCACCTTCCCCAGAGAGATTTCACAGTTCTAAGGCACAAAGAAGGAAACCAACGTCACTGTGATCAAATGCTATGCTCTGTGTACAGTTAATGACGATACACCACTCCCTCCTGCACGTGACACCATGTCGGTTTGGCATACGGAGTGTTTGTTACCCCTTTTCAATAAAGGAAAATATTTTCAAATGTGAACAAGCGACTTAGGAGCCCAAGCCCCATCGCTGCTCAGTGAGGCATTACGTCCATCTGATAGTAGGCACTTAACAGAAGTACTTAACAGGTCAGTCACTCAGATGTGGAGTGAGACAGATACTACCATGAGGACCGTGAATCTGCATCAGACACCCTCTGGAGGTGCCTGTCTCCCTCCAGAGAGAGCTGAGGCTCGCTGTAACATGTACTCCAGCCTTTCAGGCTGCATAGGAGATGCAGATCACAACATTTTATTAGGTATCAGCATCTGATCACCTAATTCCTACTGAGGAGCACTTCCCTCCAGAAACAAGCCCATGACTTGGACAAGGCTACTCAAGCACTGCAGCTGCTTCCTGGGAAGAGACGTTGTCAGGGGCTCTTTCACAGCCAGCTTGCTGCTTTTCTTCCCAGCTGTGGCTGCTCATGAAGGCGCTGCCTCCACCCACCATTGCTCGGAGCACACATGAGACCTGGGGTCAATGCTGCCTGCAGGCTGAGTGGGTTTCAGTTCACACCCCCTAGGAAGGATGGAGCAATAGGGCCTGCAGAGGTGAAGGGCTTCTCCTTGCTGTCACAGGGGCTCAGTGAGCCTAGGAACGAGAGGTCTAAAGCCTCTCTATAGCCAAAAGTACACTCTGCAACCTAGAGCACCAAGGTCCTCTGCTGCAGTTCCTCCAGCACAGCAGGCTGACAACAGTTATCCTTACACCAGCTCCCCTCCCAGAGCCCAGTCCCACCACGTTCCTGCTTAGGCTGCTGAATGCAGATGATGCAATGGGTATTTATGTCACTGTCACCACAGAAGGATTCCCCTGCATGGGATGACTTCTCCACCAGTGTTACCTAGATGGTGCACCTGTGCCTTGCACTGTGAAGCAGAGATCTCAGTCTCGTAAACTTTGTGGGCATCAACCACTGCCACAGCAAGCATTGTCCCTGCTGTTTCCTGCGTGATCCAAGTGATCTGCCAGGGAGCAGAAGCCATATGAGGGCATCTGTAAGGACGAGTGCCAGGTTCCCCTAGGACAGGAGAGGAAACATTCACTGTAACATATTAAAATAAACCAATCCTTCCTTCTTTGGAGCCAGCTTGTGAACATGTAGGGTGTGTGTAGTCAGATGGATGTCATTGCCAGATAACAACATCTCACACAATAATGCAGTGTGAAGAGCCCGAGCGAATGCCAGTTACTGATCACTGTCATGTCAGTATATTGCAAAATAGTGACTGCTCTGTTTGCTGTTGTCACATTGTGATTTTGCAGAATATCAACACTTATCTGTGAGCAGCCTCTGAGACTGTCCACAGGGAATGTCTCTGCTTTCCCTTTGTCTGTGACCATACCTTTATACGAGGTGATTGCAAGCATAATCACATGCAGGGAAGGAGTGGACCTGAAGCCACACACTAAAACAAGCCTGGCTTAGAAAATGCTGACTGGGGCACACAAAGAGAGTCTGTGGCCAAAACCTTTATGAAGTGTAGCTAAACAGAGCAAAGCGCTGTACCGCGGGGTTTTCTTCCCTGAGCTAAGGTGGACACAGTGGGAACCTTCTGAGCTTGTCAGTTTTCCCAGGGTTTTTCCATCTGTGACCTGTATGACCCCACCTTGGGCAGACTCAGATGAACACAGAAGTAACCACGAAGAGTTAAAACTGTTAATGTAAACTGATTTATTTCTGGAGCAGAGTCCTATTTCCCATCCTGCTTTGCACCCTCCTTTCTACATAAAGGAAAAGACCTTTCATTTCATACAAGTGTAAATAAATGTCCAGTGCCAGACACAGCCACTGTGACTGAGCGATGGAGGAGGAGATTTAGCTCTTTCAGACCGTGGAAGCAGTCATAGGAAAAGAGCCAGTTTCACAACATATGGGAGACTGTCAGATGCCTCCTCATACTGGGAAAGACCCAGCCTTTCCAGTGTAGATTTAAATCCAAGAGAAATATTTATTTTAAAAGATAACAAAGGATTCACAGTTGCACTGTCAATAATAAGATGGTAACAAGCAGGGCCATGCAAGAGGAACGTCTCACCCATTACCCACGTAGGTTCAGGGAGTGTCTCATCCAGATCCAACATCTGCTCGGGTATTTGAGCAATGACTTCAGAGGAGATGAGCACTTGGTAAACATCTCCTACTGCATCTCCTTGGTAAACCTCTCCTACTACATCTCATAACTGCTGGGGCAGTACGGCCAGACCTAGGGGTGGCATAGAAAGTGTAGGCTTAGGCTGCACCTACACTACAGTAAGAGTTCTGAGGGCAGCAGCCTGCAGCCAGCTTTTGGCCAGCCAATTTTTGTACGCAGAGCAGTGTTTGCATGCTGGCGATGACCCCAGCAGAGACTGCCTTCCCCTGTAGAAACCTGGCCTCCAGGTTGTGCCTAGGCTGCTGCTGCTGTCACCCAAGTCACTGAGAAAACAAATGCCCTTATACAGTCTGCTATGCCCACTTGTGCTGTACCCTGCCAGATGTCCTTAGCATCTAAAATGAAGGGGGGAGCCCTGTTTGGTATCACATAAAAGACTTTCTAAAGAAGCTTCTTCATGACAGGAATCTAATACTATAGGACTCCTTGCTTTTTGGTCTTCCACAGCTGAAGACGTAGAACACCAGCACATCAAGTGATGAGAGAAAAAATACAGAAAAGCAGGAGAGATGTGTCATGGCCCAGGCAGGGGCTGGAGGAGTGTCTTACGGAGAAGTCAGCAGACTGGTAGTGGGAAGATAGGTACTTAATTCCCATTGCAGAGGCCTTGTATGACACTGAGACACACATTTCCTCTGTGACACATAGGAAACAATTTTAGCTGCCTGCACTCCAATTCCCCCTCTGGAAACGGGATCATCTGGTGATCACTGTTCCACTTGGCTCCCATAAGGACCAGTCCTACTGGTATTCAGGTGCTTGCCCAGGTGCTCTCATCATGGGGACCAGCTAATCAAACCCTCAGGAGAGGGACATCCCAGCACGCTGTGGCAGTCGGTGTCTAATGAGAAAGCAGGCTGTGTTGGAGAAGCCTCAACTCCGCGAAAACAGAACCCGTGCCGTGCCCAGTGCTCCTGGGGCTGGTCTGAGGAAAGTGGTGGGCACAGCACGGAAGCGATGGGTGGGCTGGTGCCTGCAGCTTTTTTGCCTGGCAGTTGGGAGGGATGCAGTTGTTGCGCTGGCAGACAGAGGTGTTCTCTGATGCAGGTGGGACTCTTATCCCCCTTGTCACTTCTGATGGTGAATGTGAACAGCCTACCAACTTTAGACTTCTCTCCCCTGCTAGGCTCAAAATGCTGGGTCATGCCTCCTTGTGTGCCAGATAAAAAGCACTCCAGAAAAATTTGTTCCATATACCTATAAAATAGTTCACTATGAAGCATCTGTTTCTCAAAGTCTCCTTGAAGAATGCCTCCCTCATCAAGAGCAACAAGTGATGGGGTCCCTGAGACATCCTACTTTTCTGCTACAGGTCTGGTTAAATACCCACTCATCTGCCAAACTGCATGTTATAAATTGTGAAGATGACTCTCCTGCCTTCAGCTGAGTACCCTCTCCCCCTGAGCACCCTCCTGCCAGCACCCAGGCACCCCTTTCCTCATTTCTGCAGAGCAAAGAAACACATTTGCAAAACAATGGGCACACACGGGGGAGTGAGGGCTTCTGCTGGGTACAGGGGGAGTCGGGGCACAAAGGGATGACCCAGGGAGAAATCGTCAGAGCAGATCCTCCACTAGAAAAAAGTCGAGGTGGCCTCATTGACTCTGCCTTGCCCTGGCTGGGTTACACCTCCTGTGCCATGTTTCCTGAAATAGGGATCCACACGTCTGGCTCGATGAGAGCAGGCTGTCCTAGCAGTGTTTAGAAGCTATGTAAGTGGAAAGCATTTTTACACAGGCTAATTTGACATGCAGCATTTCAGGAACTTACAATTTATTCCATTCACATTTCTAGCCAGAGACAGCATCTTTATTTTTATGGGTTGTGGAAAAAAAAAAATGAGGAAAAGAAAAGAACACTGAGCAAATAATAACATGTGTGGGTGGGCTGGTGTGTAATAACCCAACCACAGGGCTACAGCAACATTTGGTCCCATTGACCTTTTTGCTCAAATGAAGGTGATTGCTCAGCTACTGTCAATAGTCTGCTCTGTTAGATCTGTGGATTAGCCAGTAGAGAGGGACATGAGAAATACTTTATAGTTTGACACATGCAGGTGACTTTAGACTTGATCCAAAGTGTAAGGACAGACTGTTCTTATGTGCAGAAAATGGTATAGAAAGATGAAACAGTGGAAAGATAGATAGATAGATAGATAGATAGATAGATAGATAAACTCTATGTATGTTAAAATAGATCTAGTCAGGAAATTTCTGCTGTAATCTCTTTCTGAGGGTAACAGACTTTCTACAAAGATCAGCATGTTTTGTTTCCCAAGGGCTCTTTTTTCTTAATGTTTTCCACTGGGAAAATCAAAATCATATATTTTAAATCAGATAATTCAGTGTGACTGACTATGTTATGTTGTTGACCTGACCAAAAATACTCTCAATGCATTTGCATACTGTGATGCACTGTCTCCTAAGTGTTTGCATTTCTTTCCCATAATATAAAAGTCTTCTGGTTCACATGAGGAAATGGGGCTACCATTCAACCTGGGTTATGTGCCTCCATACAAATATTCTTTATAATACTGAATAGACTCAAAAGGAAGCATTCTGGTAAACTGAATGAACTGACTCAGAATGTTGCCACTTGGAAAAGTCAAATAGTCCATTCCCCTCAGAAATGTCAATAAAAGCAATTTACAAATGTAAACCTTTTAGAACTTTTTATTCCAAAAACTTCTGTATTTCAAATGTACATTCCATGTTTGTCATAAAACAAATGCTGAAGCATCTATTTCAATAAATAGAAATTCTGAGGTTTATTCTGCTTTCCTACTGCATAGCCGCAAACGCCAAAGAAAAGGTAAGATTTTCCTAGCTCAAGTTATAGAGCAGATTTGCTATTACGTAAAATAAATGACATGGATGAGAATAATAATGACATTTAAAAATAAATTACAATCTCTCTGACATGGAGACTGCATTACTCACCTACTTACACAGTGTTGACTACCTTTAAATGAGTCTTTTGCTGCTTAAGGTTGCACTATTTCTTCTTACAAAGGCAGAAGTGCCCACTGAACGTTGCTAATACAAATTTTCTCTTTACAATGAATGAAATGCCTGGGATGAGACACAGAACACCTCAGGTCATAAGATTTGTGACATGACAGAATGATATTAAACTTTGGAGTTTAGTGAGGCTGAGAGCAAGCCCTGGGAGCTCACCAAACAGCAAGGTTCATCCCCAAGGCCAAGCCGCCTGCGAACATTTCTGGTGCTGAGCCATCTGGTCCCAAGGCTCAGTTCATGTTTCCCACTGTAATTTGCACACCCACAATTCAACACCTCTTGGGGAAACAGAGCTAGTATTTTTGTAAAGATTTAAGAGTTCATATTTTTACATCTGACTCTTCTTAAGGGTTAAGAGCACCTTCAAATCCAAAAGAGCTATTTGGAAACATTCACCAACTCTGGTGCAGTATAGGCTGAAAGATGGAGGTTTAACTAGCCCTTAATTTTGAGCCATGTGTGGAATAGGCCTGGTGTTATTTGTTGCCCCCTAGGGAGAAACAGATAAGGCCAGGGAGAAGCAAGAGCTGGAAGGAGACCTACAAACCTGAGGGTGAGAAAATACAGAAAGCATTGTTGTTCCAAGCAGATGGTAGGAGATTGGAGGTAGGTGAGGGAGGAAGTTAGCATGTATGTCTTGTTCACAGTGTTTTCATATCAGCCTTATCATCCAGATCCTCAGCTGAGGGATATTTTGGACCAAACCTTCAGCTGGTGTTAAGCAGTGCATCTCCATGTCACACGCCCTGATTTAGTAACAGAAGGGTCACAGAAACCAAAAAAATGACTCCTTCCCCGTGGAGTGCTTAATCAGATTTGAACTACCCCTGAACCACCTTTGCCCTAACCTCTTCTTAGATATCCACTGCCTTTCTAGTCAATCTAAGGCAAGCTAGGAGACCAAATCCATGTTCTAAGCTGGTAAATCCATGCATTAGCACTGCAGTAGCACCAGTTGATTGTTTGGTCCTTGAAAACACATCCCAAAAATATCTGTAGGGCTCTCATTTCCCTGGTGGTTCTGGAGGTCTCACCTAAAAGCCCAGAAGGCAACAAGTCCCTGACTCTGCAAAACTGCCTACAGCTTTCTCTCTCAACACGACCAGACCGAGCACAGCAAGCAGAAGAATCCAACAAAACAAAGCCAAACAGCTTCCGGCTGTTATTTTAAGCCAGGAGAGGGGGGATGGAGGGAGGAGGCGAGGGGAAAGAACCACTCAGCGTACCCTGGCAAATCATTTAGTTTTGGCCGATGGCCTCTTGTGTCTGTGGTTTCCACAACATCTCTGTATTATATCTGTGTCAAGATGGAACCAGCCTCCTGAAATAGACTGAACAAGCTAGACAGGAGCTATTTTAATACCTGGAGCTTGTTCCCTTTAGACTTTGTTGAGTGAGGGGAGAGGGTGGAAGAGAAGGGACAACAAGCCAGGGTGATGTTATTTTAACACGTGCAGCAGAACTGTCAGAGCATAGCAGTTTGGCTGTCTCAGCACACCCCCCCATCTGCCCCATTGCTACTACGTGCAAGGATGCACAGCCTGAGCTACCACCCTTGTAGACCAGAAGTAGCCAGGTTTGTGTAGGCTCACGCACACAACTTATTGGAAAACCGTCACTTTTTTTTTTGAGTCACATTGAGAAGGAAAAGTGAGTTAATGTCTCCAGATGGGTGTGCACAAGGCATGATGGACAAGTTGACAAAAAGCAAGATGGACCTTCGTGACCCAAGACACGCACAAGCCACTCCCCCATCATGCCCCCACAACAGGTTGGCCAGCACAGTCCTGCTCAGAAGAGGAGGGCAGCTCTTTTCCCAGCATCAGATGTTGGGAAGATGGGAAGGGTGGTAGGACAGTACACAGAGTAAGGTCTCCAGAATACCAAGTGCTTTTCTGCACTTGCAGCCAGAGTTTTGGTAGTATCTCGTGCTGTGTGATAAAAGTGTAGACTTTCAGAGACTTCATTTACTGAAGCAATACAGACCAGTCCTTTCCCCAGGCCTGCCTGGATCCTGGTTTCATAACAGCTGAGACCACAACTTCCCCTCAGTTCTTCACTGATTTTGCAGCAATAAGTAATATGTCCTGAAAATGTTCCCTCAAATTGCCAGTGATGCCCTTTCAAATCTTGGTGCAGGAGGAGGCTTTAACATCTCCAACTGGAGTGTTTTCCTACGTTTCTGTAGAGAAGGATGACATTAAATTTGTCTTGAATGACATTAAATTTGTCTTACTTATTTCACACTACACTGAGTGTGTTTACACTGAGTGTCAGCCCCTCAGTGTAAACGTTGAACTGAGTTATCCTGATTTATACTGGGCCCACTGTGGCCCGATACAATGCCACAAAACAACACATCAGCTACATCCCTGACATGAGAGCTCCATTTGCTTTAACAGAAGAGAGCAAAACCATATAGTACCTTATATCACCTGTTGGTCAGAGAACAACTTGCTCCAAGGAGGATATTCCATGGGAGCAAATGAAGCCCCTTTGGCAGCCTCTTCCTATTGCTAAAGTCATAGGGCAGGGGGTGGGAGCAGGGGAATCTCATGCTGCTCCACTATTTGGATCCCTCTTTATCTTTGCACACCCTCTGTGTTGAACTAATGCCTGAATCCCCCTGTGATACCCTTACATTAGAGCAAATCAGCCTGAAAACATGGGAGGCATTGTGCTGCTTCTTTCAAGGTTAACTCTAATTTCTTTGCCCTTGCAACCAGACCTCCCTGACACAGCCAGCCAGTGAGGTCATCTCCTCTATCAGATAGAAAGAGCTAAAACGTGACACAGGAGATCTCAGCTCAGTTGGCTGCTTATCGCAGTACCTGCGGCCAAAACAGAAAGCTTACTCAGGCTGCCAAATAAAAATACCTCTTGTGGGCACATTCCTTGCAGAGTACGTGAGAGAGCAAGCTGAGAAGACAGTGAGGGAGGGCAGCAAGCAGCAGTCAGACAGAAACAGAAGAAAGGATAGATAGATAGATAGATAGGTAGAGACAAGACAGTAGGTGAAGGGAAAAACCACAGGTGAAGAGCTATGAAGACAGAGACAAGGAGACGAGTGGGACAGGGGGCTTACCGGTTTCACTAGCAGTAAATGTCATGGCAGACAACACCACTGTATGATACAGTGCTTTCTTAGGCATGCTCAGAGAAATCCTAGCCCTGTTGAAGACTATGGCCAAAATCCCATTGACTTCAGCAACGCCAAGACAAATGGAGCTGCCCCGTGTCTCCCAGCAGCCAGCTCTGGCCCCTGTCAAAATCCCTCCTGAAACTTGATCCTGCTTCTCCAGTTTTGCATGTCGCACTTCCAGAATGAGACCCAAAGGGGCAAGCGGGGGATAGTGATGCATAAATAGTCAGTTTGCGTTTTTCCCATTTTCCATGTGTGGTGACCAACACAGCACGCAGTTAAGGGCAGAATTTAGCCCCTGCAGCCCATCACCCTTCAGAATGTTCTTCAGCCCCAGCAGGATTTCCTTCACAATGTCACTGTACCTTGTCTCCGCCTCGGGAAAAGGATCAACTCCTAATTACTACCAAGGGTAGCTATAAGGTTCCAGCTAGCTCAGACCTTTATCCAAAATCACTGAAAAGATTTCCACTACCTTTGGAGAGCAAAGTGTGCAGTGACATTGGACTGATGTAGAGTGGCAGAGCCACTGCAGCCAGCAGAGCCAGCTCTCACTACGGGGTAGACTGCAAGAGCTTGCTTTGTCTTGTTTCTCACCATGATTTGATTACGCAGTGATCAAACCTATGCAATGTGGCAGCGCATCAAACCTCCAAAGTGTTAAGAACTTCTTGCAGTGTAGAGCTACCGCAGGACAGGCTGTCCTCAGGACAGCTGAGATATCTGCCTTCCTTGCCTCGCTTCCCACACTATATTCAGCTACATTCAAGGTCTGAGTCATTAACTTCAAGGTGTCCCACTGCAAGGGCCAGGGTAATTGGAAGACCAGATACCACTTGAGATGAACATCGTGGCTGATAGCTCAACTTTGCCAGCATTCAGGAAATCTCAACTGCAAGATGAACCTTCCTCCAGCTGTCTGGAACAGACACAGGCTCATGCATGAAGTGAGCTTCTACAAGAAGACACAACATGTCTTTCTACTCTGAGTGTGAGGGTATTTCTTCAAAGGACCTTTTTCATCCTTCAAAGATAGAAACCAAAACTGAAAGGAAAAATAAACCCCCTCAAACTTCAGCACAGCAAGGCATTCCACCTTTCCCCTGACAACAACCTTATATGACCTCATGGTGCTCAGGTGTTCAGAAACTGGGTGATGAAGGGATTGTAAGGATCCATGCACAGAACTAGCTCAAAGCTTCTCAGCATGGTCAGGAAAAATGAATTTTGTTTCCCTGGAATAAACTGATGGGACAAATGGGTGAGGAGTCCACCTTGCTGCTCTTTCTGCATCTGGAGGGGGGAAAAACATGTTCTCCAACTCTTCTCAATAGTTGCCTACCCCAGCATCCCAAATCTACCCTCAGCAACAGTGAAAACCTTGGGGGTTTTTTGTGCTGCGGCGTTGGCAAGGTAGGCAATATCTTATGGTAATTTTGCTGCCTCTGCAAACCATCTGCCCTAAGTGTTTGTCTGCTTTGTCAATGTTTAATGTGAATCATGTCTTCAATTAGGACAAAGGAGTATGATCAGACATAGCAAATAAAACTAGGTTTAAGAGAAGGGAACGAAAGAGAAGGGAAGGGAAGGGAAGGGAAGGGAAGGGAAGGGAAGAGAAAAGGATCTATAACCAATGCAAGATGAAGCACTATTCTACACCCCTGTGACTCTGACACTTTGGTTTCAGTGGGTGCGCATGCGCTCACACCAAGTGATCTGTTGACTCAACTGCTGTCGCAGACATAAGCAGCATGAACACTGCCTAATCACGAACAGCTGTCACCTTGTGAGGCACATGTGCTCGGAACCAGGTGCGTGTCACGTCAGTAACGTTGGAGGGTATTACTCTGACTTGGCTATAAAAGGAAGGGTGGAGGGGTGGGACCCGGGGAAGGTATGGACACTGCAGCAGGTACTGGAAATTGTTCTTGGCTCCTAGCAGCACTGTTTGATCTGATCAGTGGGTCATGTGCCAGCCAGCCGCCTTTCTACGTGTGTTTAGGCAGCTCTTGCATGTCTGACTTCTCCTGGCCAGCTGGTTGCTTTAACTCCTTCAGCTGCCTTGACCTCCATGAGGCAGGCAGTATTGGAAGTAGCAGAATAAAACCCAGGAAGGCTGGAAAGCACCATAGGGCTTCAGTTAAGTAAAGATGCTTTTTGGAGTGGCAAAGGAAACAGGGAATTTGCTGGGACCCTCGAACTAATGGTGCCCAGTGCTATTGCAGTTGATAAAAAGTCATGACCACCGTCCTCCTGAGAGGTGTTTCCTAACATGTCTTTGACAGAAAAATACCCAGGGCAGCCTCTGCTCTCTCAAGCTTTGAAATCCCGCCGTGGAAGGCTGTAGCACAGGATGAAGAGACAAAAGCAGCAGCAGTATATAGCACAACCAGGTATCGAGAATAACTGGCAGGGAGAGGTTCATATGCTTGTCATGCCTTGCATCTTCAGTTGCATTCACCCCACACAAAAGCAAATACTAAACCTAGAAAGCCTGGAAAAGTGACACTGTTCACTGAAGCTTGTTGCAAACCTGTGACTCTGAATCTCACACCTACAACCCCCTAAACTCCTATGCCTCACCCCATTGTTACCTGGCAGCTGTTAGAGTACGGTCTCTGCTCTAGTGATGTAGGCCTCCCCTAAAACAGGCTTACACGGGCACTCAGGCAACGCATTGTCAGGGGGAAAGTTTTCCAGACCTCTTGCCTCTCTGTGAGTTCTTTCTTTAGAAATATTCACTAACAGATCTGAGACAAGTTTTGATGTGATGACCTGTTGCCCCTGTCACATGTTGAAGCCCTTACCAGCAACCCATCTCTGTGTTTGCCCCTTCAGCTGTGCTGATCCAAATTCTCAGGTCACTGGTAAAGGACCAGAGTCATTCCCCAGGGCTTATTCCAGCCTATCAATAGCGCCGCTGAGAGCAGAGCGCACCCTGCTATGTCCTGTCCCTCCGTCCAGGACGGCAGGCTGTTTGCGAGGTGGACTGTGGCATCTCACACTTCAGGCATTGCACTGGTGTTTGCCATGTTGCAGCCTGAGGAGACCCAGCTGGCATCCCGGGAATTCAAACAGCACCCTTAAGGACTTTGTTCTGCTCCCTCCCTGCTTCCAGTGCAGGTGATCTGTGGCCCTTTTGTGTAGCTCAATAAAAGCAAGGGCAGGATCCTGATTATGGAAGATGAGCTGGGAAAACCCTACAGATAATGGGAATAAAGGAGTGGTGGGAATGTCCTTCCACTCAGCAAACAGGCCGGGGTCCACCATGATCACACGATGCCTGGAGATCATCCATAACATGGGGAAACCATTCCAGATTATTTTGCTGGTAAAACCACAACACATTCCCACTGGTGTTTTCACAAGCTAAATGGTTTTTGCCTTGCCGACAAAAAGGCTGTTCACATCCATCATGCCACTGAAGTTAGGAGACTCACATTGGTGTATACATGACAACAGTGAGAGCAGAATAAGGCTGTAATTTTCCAGCAACAGTAAGAAGAGCAGCCTTTTGCATTTCACCATCTCAGCTATGACACCCAGGGAAGCAGACTGTCCTCCTCACTCCTATTATTATTCCATGGGCCTGCCTTGACAAAAGGAGGTTGATCAGGCTCCCAGATAGAATGGAGACCCAGGCAAACGATGAAGGAGGTCATGGGCTTGTTTCTGTGATGCCTACTCTTTCTTCAAGAGGGAATGTGTTGGTATGTTCGACTGGTCTGAAAAGTGGGGAAGAGGAAGGCAATGGCGTGTCCTTTAGCCATCCGCTATGACAAGTCTTCCACTCGTCTTTGCCTGCTTGAGGTAGAATATGCTGCTAAGGCTACCCTTGACTCAAGTCTGGATCAGGGTTGTTAACATGTATTCTTGCCTTGCTTCTCTGCATCTGCCTCTGCCCGAGCAAGCTGGACAGCTGCCAGGGGGACTCACAGAAGCTGCGCCTTGTTTGCTTTCAGTTGAGTTTTTTTCTGGTTTACAACAGCAGCTGAAAATGCCAAGTAAGTAGCAGCTCAGCCCCCATTTACCATGATCAGTGAGTACTGCTGGTTCCATCAGGGTGGAAGATTAGCAACCAGCTCATTGACTGGGGCATTCTGGTGTGTAAGGGTGAGGGAATGGGAACCTCTGCCACCTCCAGGCCAGCTCCCTCTGTCTTTTGGTCTGCCATCAAAGGCAATGCCACCTCCTCCCCACACCACTCGTCTTCAAAAGTAGATCCTAGTGGCTAGCTATACAGCCATGAGAAGTCCCGTCAGTTTTGAGAAGCAACCTTTATCTCTGTGTCTTCCTGAAATGACAGAGGTCTGCATGGATTTTTCTGCTAGCAGAGAATAGGACTGAACTTCTGGAGGACTGGGAGCATGTCTGAATTCCCATTTTGGCTCTGCACCCATGGAAGATGCCACATCTGTTGGCTTTTTATGTCTAGGGCTTGGGGACTTCTCGGCCTTACAGCAAAAGGCCCCAGGCGTCACTATAAAGGTATCTATCCGCATGAAGAAAAGGACCTTCCCAGAAGGTTGCACTATGAGGTAAAACAAACCCAGATGAGCTGGAATGTTAACCTCTCTGGTGGGCATTAAATCAGCAATGACAAGCTCACCTGGAAGTCTGGATATCAGACAACAGAGCAGAGCAGTGGAAAGACCCTTTCGCATCCAGTCCTCTGTTATGGCAAACAACTATGACACATGAATGTGCTCAAAAGCACCTTTGTAAATCAGGCTGACAGGTGCAGTCTACGAAAATACCCTACTAGAGTGGGAGCTCTGCGGACCACTTAGCCGGCAGCAATGAGCATAGTGGCAGGGCAAATCAGATTGCAGTCAGCTTCAGCAACCAAGGTGGTTTTGTGAGATCAGGACACCAGCACTGTTCCTGATAAGTGCCTGGGTAAAATATCAGAAGCATCTTGTTGGGACTGATTTTACCATTGGCAAATTGCTTTTATAAAATTGTAGCTTTAAAAACATGAGGAACTTCTATCCTCACTAACCTTTCGTGCCCTAGCCTTTCGTGCTGCTAGCAGAAGAGACAAGAACCACTCCCTTGCTCAATCCTTACTGTACACACATGCCACTTAAAAAAAATATTGGTTTTTCGCTGAGGGAGGCAGGGGAAAGAACATTTAAACATCAAGAGCTGAGAATTTATCTACCATATTGAAGTCACTTTAGGCTTGACAAAATTCCCCTTGTTAATTGGGAGCAGCCTGCAAGGAATTACAAGGCAAAATCAAATATTTGAAATGCTTATTTCTATTGTTACACTGCTCTGTTTAACTGCTCTGGCAAACCTGCTGTCAGTTATAAATTTCTTCCCTGTGCCAAGCCAACCCAGCAATAACGAAACGTGCATGCTCCTGAGTTACCCCAGGTTCCCTGGCCCCCTGGCAGCTATTACTCTTTCCTACCTGTGCCTGTGTCTGGGCAGTGCTTCGAAACAGGTGCACGTTTACAGAGGCTGCAGCCTGTGAAGAAGACACCCGGCCCCATGTGGGCTCCTCTCCCATGCTCCACAAGCGCACAGCACCCTCGGGCTGAGCAACGCAGCTGTCCTCATGCTCAGCAGCCACTCCATGTCTCCCCTGGTGCCTCTGTCTCATCCTTTCCCACACCTCATCCCCCTCCACCCCAACCTGCCTCACCAGCTGGGTCCCCACACCTAGCCCTAGGTGAACATCTAGGTCCAAGTCAGTGAGGCCGTCGCTACGTTCTGATGTGTTGTATATGATCGGTTAGGTCTTTTTTATCCTTTTATGTGAACAAAAGTTCACCAGAAACTCAAATACGTGTTACTTATCAAGGGATGACAGATCTCCCAAGACAAAATGTCTTATGCACTAAATGCTTGCACAGCCTGGCCCCGGTGCGATCGTACGTTTGTCGAGATCACACGTGGCCCTGTGACTTCATCATCGAGAATATCCCCAAGCATTAAGGCAGTCTGTTACATTCAGGGATAACGAAATGTCCACAGCACCCCACGAGCACCACCACCACTGGGGACATCCCCCCTGCAGCATGCTTTCAGCAGCCGAGCAGGCCAGCGTGCCCCCCGGCTTTCATTGGCATGCCCACGACACCATTAAGAACGTGCGAGAAGTCCCACGCAGGTGCACCCATGTGCCCTATGGACTCTGCCTGGAAACCCTGCGCAGCCCCGTGATCCGCCTGCCTTAGCAGAGGTGGCACTCAAGGAGCCACACCAGGGGAGTAAATATCTGTCGCAGTGAGCCATCCTTCTGTCGTATTGGCTGCCAGGAGGAATCACACCAGGTTAGAAAGACACACCATCCTCCTCTCTTACCACCTGCAGCAGGCCTGAGTCATCAACTGAGGCAATGTGGGTGCCCCATATCAGCAAGCATATTAGCTGGTTGCCTAACGCGTGTGGCAGCAGCCGGCAAAGTGGCACGCAGCTCCCCTGAGGAAGGTACCCAGGTCTCCTGCATCCCTACAGTGAAGATCACCTGCTGCTTGCAGGCAGTGTCCAGCCCAGCATGGGCATCTCTGCTTCCCGTGTCTGTGCTCTGCAAGAAGGCATCTCAGCATGGTTTCAGCCTGAGATCCTGAAAGCTGTAAGACTCACACAAGCTAGTGCCAAATGCTTCCCATCCTACCCCCCTGGGTAGGACTTGGGAGATACACATTTTTTGAGGATTCCCTGTACGTATCAGCGTGGTTTTTGTTTGGTACATGAATCCACACACAAGGGAAGTAGTTCCATCTGCGCAGTCAGACAGACACAGTGATGCCCTTGTCCTGCAGGCCCTCAGACAGAGCCATGTTGCCCAATGTACTACTGGAAAGTTCTCAAAAGTGATGTTATGGGAATAAAAATCTCCAGAGATGAGTCCTGAACACAGCTTATTCCTTACCATGTATATCTTTCAGAACAAAACTAATTCTAATCTTTCTTTAGGCAAGACCAGGAGTCACTCCCATAAAATTCTGGAATAGACATTTGTTTCATGTCAGCAGATAGGAAAGCAAAGTCTGGCCTTTGCACTGAGCTATGTTGTACTTACGCGGCTGCATGTCACCAATGCTGCAAACTGGCAATTCTCTAGGTTATTCAGTGCTGCACTTGCACCACGGATTCCTGTTCCGAGCTCCATCCCTTTGCCTCCAGCCCAAGTAGCACATGTTGTAGCTGGGATGTCCCATTGGGCCTTTTCAGGAACAGAGCATGCCCAAAGCTCATTAGCAACCCCTTGAGATCAAGTGACCACGTAACATTGAGTAGCTGCAGAAAGAGAGATACAGACTCTTCAAAGGGAGTGCACGCAAGCCCTGCAGATGCCACAGGAATTGCACACACTTTTGGACAGGCTCGCCTGAAGGCATGGTGCAGCGCAGTTGCCATCTCCAGTGTATGCTGTTAGGTCTACCTACTCTGCCTGGGTTTTGCTTGGTTGAGTGACTTTGAGTTTCTTCAATGGCTCAGGATGTTTCCTGTGTGTTCCCTCTGCTGGTGCTTTGTTAGAAGGGTCGACATTAATTTGTGTGGTTTTATAATTGATGTGCCTGCACCTGGAAGTCACAATAGCAACTTGCACCAGGAAGAATGAAGCACTTGGAGGGAAGCCTTGCTCATTTTCTGCACCACAAGGGAAGTCTCTGGACCCTGCACATGACTCAGCCATGGTCCACAGCAACTGCGGGATTCTGGCATCAGCCTGGTGGTTTTGCAGGGCTGCCTGTTGTGCTCCAGTCACCTGCTCTCATCGGGCAGCTGTAACAGCGTGACGGATTTTCCTGCCTCTTCTGGCCAATGGGCATGGGCAGAGTTTACTGTTGTCATTTTTCTGCAAGGCAGACGTGTCCTGTTTGCCTGTGGGAAACGGCTGCCTGGGAGGAAGTGGTGACTTCCTGTACGTCCTGTGTGTTACCTTTTCGTTCCATCTTCACTCTGAATCTCAGGACTGAAATTTTCGTATTGCCCAAAAGGCTTTGAAATTCACATCTCCAAAACCTTCATGCAATAACTGCAAACTAAAATGCTCCTCAGTGCTTCAAACGTGCTCAGTTGCTTCAAAGCATCCTTCAGAGCATCCCGAGTAGGGGTTACATCTGACAAAAGTGACCAGAAAGGCCAGTGTTTTCAG
>KL273375.1:13620-31740 GCA_000699545.1 Podiceps cristatus | reverse complement strand
TGGCAGGCGGATCATGTACGTTTCCAGAATTTATGAATCGTTTTCTGTCCAGATTGCTGTTCTGGTCTTCTCCAGCTCTGGAAAGCTTTTATGACTGTTAAAGCTGGAAAAGAGAGTCCCGTAATAGCTGTCATTTCAGCCTGTTAGGTGTGTGTGTGTGTGCACATTTTTTCCAACTCCTGTGGGGTCTGGTCTCTTTTTTTTTTTTTTTTTAAATTAAAAGCCTGATCATTCTCCATGCGTGGGGAAAATGTGCTCAGGAAGCTGGGCAAAATGATGCTAACCTCTGTACTGAGCGTAAAGCTCGGTTTGGATCCTCTCTGCGGTGGGGTTTGATGCCCGGGGCGTTTGCTGCTTTGGCAGAGCACAGATCAGTGTCACACCAACTTGTTACTCATCTGGATGGAGATGAGTGGGGTTTACTTGTGTCCCGCCTGCCTCTGGCATGTAATCCACAGGCTGTCACCGTGTCACCTCGCAGAAAGCTCTCCTCACTGCTCCAAAAGCTTTGCCCAATGTTTTTTCCAGCACCTTTTTTCTTGTGGATACTTCTTGTTTAATGGCTCTCTGGTCATGGATGTGCCTCTCTGCAGCGGGGCCGGGGGCTCCTTCCCATGCTACGGGCAAGGGATCGGGGCTGTGTGGCACTGCACAAAAAATATACCAGTGATTGCTGAACAAGCTGGGTCATGTTCTGGAAGTCGTGTGGCTGGGTTAGTGCACAGACAGCAGCGCTGCCAAAACCTGAGCCGGCCCTTTCTATCAGGAACCGTGATATACAGCGTCAGAATCCTATGGGGGACTTATCCCTCAGGACATCTGCGACAGCTCCGGCGTCGGAGCCGACGCTCCGCATTAGGAGCTGTAGCTGAGACTTACACTGGCTGCTCCTGAGTTTTGAGTCCATTCTCCCTTGGAAGGAAACCTTTTAAAAAGCATCTCCACCCTCCCCCCACATTAAAGACGTCGTCTGCAGCTATGTGATTCCCCTGACCTTTTTCAGAAGGGTCCCTGGGCTGCGGGGATCAAAATCCTCTCTAATGGTGCCTTCACTACTTCTTCATGAAGGTGGTGTTTATCCACAGGCGTGTTGTGGTTCCGACAGGTGCCAAGGCTACAGTCCTTCCCCATTTGCTTTCTTATTATTCTCTATTTGTCTTTTTCTTTTCGCTTTTGATTCTTACACCTGTTTAACAGCCAGTCTCTAATGACGGAAGACCCTGCTTATCTGATTTACTTTTTTTATTACAGGTTTTCCAATGCTACTTTCTAGGTGTGCAGATTTTTGAGGTTTTCTTTAGTAAAACACTGGGGAGTGGAGGCAGTTTGGCCTGGGACGAGGGGGTTGCCTGGCCTCTCTTGCCTCCCTTGCTTCTGCAGAGGAGTGCACGGGCAGGAGGGGAGCCGGGCATGAGGAGGGAGACAGGCGGTGCTCCGCCAGCCCAATCCAGCCGCGTCCCCGCTTTGTTTCTTCTCTTTATGTGTCAGTGCTGCTGTTGCTCTCCTCTCCGCGGTACCAGAGGGGAAGGGATGTGCTCCACTTACATTTATCGGTCCCGCTGGATTACATGAGGCAGATGGATGGGGAAATCCTCTGATGAGGTTGCCAGGGTATAATTTCATAATTCTGGTGGTGTTACTGAGATGCAGTGTACCTTTTTATAAATTTTTTTTTCTTCTTGCTTCAGCAGCCAAGCATTTGTGGTTTGTCTGCCCGATGCACCCTACCTGTAGCACTAAGCAAAGCTGGTGAGCTGGGAGGTACCACGGGTGGGAAGAGAGAGGTGTTTTCTACATCGGGTCCCTTCCCTGCAAAGGGGAGCACCAAAAACCTTGAAAAGTTGGGGGGGGGTGGGGGGTGTGTGTGTGAACAAAAACCAAAAAAACTCAAACGAACAAAAAAACCCGCAAACAAAAAACCAAAAAAAAACCCAAACAGTTTCATCTCCCTGTAGGCAGAATGTAGTGTGCTCTAACCGAGTGTAAAAGACAGTTTGGGTAGAAATGATGCTGGGGAGAGGGGATACAATTCTCCAGGGACTGCACAGAGTGGGACTTGGTCTCTCCTGTGTGCCTCCAGTTAATGCTTTTAACGAGGGGAAAGTACCTGAAGTTTGTGACTTGCTTTCAGTCTTGTGCAGTATTTTTGGGGCGTTTTGTTTTGATTTTTTTTTCCCACACCCCCAGATTAAGATTACAGATGATGCAATTTGAATTGGGGCTTTCTAAATCTTTGAGTCGGAGTCCGTAAGGGATGCCAGAGGTGTGCGCTATGTTTCCGAGAAGACAACATAAAATAAGCGTTTGTAGTGTTGCCTTGGAGCAGGGTGGCTGGCTGATACAAGTCTTTGACACTACTGATGGCAACCGTATGTTTAGCCTCAAAACACCTTTCCACGTTAGCTGGGCTTTGCCATCGGCAAGGGTGCTGAGCAAAATCGGTTGTCGCTGGGGGCCAGAGTGGGTGGAACTGCCCCGTTGAGGAGTGGGCTTTGGCTAAATCAGTTTAAAATGGCACGTCCAGCTTTGGGTTTCATCACAGCCCTTCTTACCAGCTGCCTGGTGTGCTGCAGGAAGGGTAGGACTGGCCGCACAGCTGATCTCTCCAGCTTTTGAATGGAGAAGATCCTTTGGGAGATGCCCAGTTGAGATCAGCAGGACCTCAGTGAGGAAACAAATGCAGTTCTGGAACATTCAGCATCATGGTTTTTTCTGCAAGATGCAGACCAGTTTCTGCTCTGGTGCTGGTTTGCTTGCCCCTCCGTGCTTTCCCCTCTCTGTGGAGTTGTGGTGGCAGTTGCACAGAATTAATGTCACTAGTCTTTGTCTGGGTACAGCAGAGCACCAAGACAATCCCCCTGCTAGGGTTAAAAAAGCCTGTGAATTAGTGATCTTCGTTAAGTGGTGCTCTGCTGCAAGCCACTCTTACACCGACCCAAAGCAGGAGCTGAGCAAGGTGTTATCTAAGAAGATTGACTATTGCCTATAATATTGCCTATAACATGAAATTTTAAAGTTGAAGCAGGTATAGTGCTTGGGTGGAAGCAGAGTCCAAGGTCCGTTAGCAGAGGTGAGGGGAAATCAGAGGTAAGAAAAACCTACAGGAGCTTTGACTTTCGCTTTAATGTTGACTGTACAATAGGCTGGGTTTCTGTAAGATTGCTCACTTGGTCTGAGAGAAGCTTCAAAACCTGATGTTCATGCTGCTGGTGCATATGTGGCAACGCATCCCTGGTGCTGCCACGATTCCCACGGCCTCACGGAGCTGAGATGTTCAGTGGCTCCCTGGGGAAAAGGCTTCTCTGTCAGCCCAAGGTGGCATTTTAATCCTCGTAAGGGCACACAAGTCTTCCAGCCACCTTCTGTCCTCAGACAGCCTCTGCTTTAAAGGTTGATTGGTCTGTCCAGAGTGACAAGTATGGTGTGTTGCTTTGGGAAGTGAGACACAAGGCTGGGACGCTTAACAGCCGCTGCAACGTCTTCAACAGGTTTATAGTGTGTCTATATATACACACACACATATAGATACACACACCCCCCCCCACCCCCTCTCATCGCAGGCAGTGCATTAAGCCTGCTGGAGCCGTTTCACTTCTTTATAGCAAATCACAGGTGATTTTTTTTTTTGAGAATATTCCTTCTTTGGTGGGTATTGCAAAACAGCAGTTCTTGGTTGCTTCTGTAGGGAAGATGTTACGCCATTGAGAGGGCAAGGGGCGAACCAGCCTGGGAGATGAAAAGGAAGTGGGAGGGCTGGCTGGGGTACCAGTGTTTAGAGCAGAAGGGTGTCCGAGTGGGTTATAAATAGATGCCACCAAAGCTTTGCCCAGACTTTACTCATGCAGTCAGCCATTGTCATGCAAAATCCTGGCTAGCTCTGCTGGCGGGATGGTGGTGCGGGGCCAGATTTGCCAGCGTTACGCAGTTTAGTCCCAGCCCTATTAGCATAAACCTGTAGTTTTTACAAAGCTAAATGCGGGCAGTGCTTGAGGGGAGTAGCTCCAAGTGAACCTGCCTAGCTCTTCATTTGTCAGCAGAGACCGGCTGAACATAAAGGCAACCGATGCAGGCACCGTTAGCAAAATTAGCTCCGGGAGTGGGCTGCTCCGCTGTCTGAGCACGTGCTGGAGGTCCAACCTGCTTAGGACTTGTAACTTGTAAATAAGATCCAGTTAGCAAGCTTTCCCCTTTTCACGGGGTGAGGAGTCATCCTCCACCTCTGCCAACTGTCTTCTACCTGCCAGGTGCTTTGGGGACCTGATGAGGGTCACTGTTCTGAAAGGTTAAACTTGAAGAGCAACTTCAAAAAGAAATGAAGCCATCTTCCTTCTTGTCCTACCCCCTCCAACTGAAAAGAGAGACTAGTAGAGAGAGTCACAGAGGGGGAAATGCTGTGTTGCGCAAAGCCTGCCTTTTCAAGCCCACCTCGATCTATCCTGACCTTCTCTTCTGCTGGTTCCTGTTTACATATTTGCCGTGCACCGAGATATTGGTGAATGATATTTGGGTTATTCGGTTAATAATGGTTATTTGTACCATTATTCTGGGGCAACTTTGTTCCCTCTTGTTTATCTGTCTGTCCATGTTAGCAATGGATGTGTTTAACTGCACTGGAACAGAAAAGGACTTGCTTTGGAGAGGTCCTGATGAATTGGAGGCTGAAGAGGGTGGATTTCACTCTGGTCTCCGTCCATCAAACAACTTAATAGGCTGCTTATGCTCTTGAGCACCCAGCGGTTTGATGAACAGCAGATGACATAGAAAAGAGCCCTGGAATTTGCTTGCAGAAGAGTGTAGGTGAGCAGTTCCACCAAACAGAGCGAGTTGTTCATGGCATTTTTAGGAGCGGGACAGTGGCAAAATGACCCGTTGGATGCCTAAAGACAACCTGGAGTAGGGCAGGAACATAACTGCTTGTTGGAGAAAAAAACATACTGGCGAGTAAGTGGGAGAGCTGCCGCTTAGGGCTCGCCGGCATCCCTGGCAGGCACGCCGGGTGCCGGGCACAGTGCCTGCTAGCGCTGCTCCGCCTCGGTGCTGCTGCGCGGGCTGGGCTGCCAGGAGGAGCACGGCGTATGGTATCCAAAACCGTGGTGGTGGGTCTGCGGGATTCACTGAGGCTGCACGTGTCGTATGTGTTTTAAACAGAGATTTTTGGGCTTTGTAAGTGATTTCATGATCTGACTGTTCTTCCTCCCTCTTTTGCATCTTTAAAGCTTTTCTTGCAGCTGGCTGTCATCCTGCCTGGACTCTCCAGGAGGCTTTCTCCGCTTTCAATGTAGGCAACTTTGTCCAGGCTGTGCATAGGTAACGCGCTGTCCCTCTGTTTGCTGTGTTCAAATACTGCATTTGATGAGCTTTGCGTTGCTTGGGGTTTGCGTCTGCTGAAGATACCCGTGTTAGCCACGTCCTTTAAGTGAGATTGAAGAAATCGTTACCTTTTAAGCGGAGTATTTTATTTCCAACAATAAGGCTGTATTTTTTGTGCTAAAACGCAATCGTATGTTTCATGCAGAAAGATGAATCTTAATTCCACTTTGCTATCTTAAGATATCGGTGACTGAAATGAATAGACAGAAACTTGCCCTACCTGCTGCGGGTGAAATCGCATTCGTGGTGGTGGCAGGGAGCGATGAATCAATTGCGTTTGTTAATTGGTCTGGTTTTAACAGGTTTTGTGGTGCTTCCCGAGCATGAGTTCAGAATGAAGCGGCGATTGGATGAACAGGAGTCACCCGTGTATGCGTCGCAGCAGAGACGTATCACCAGCAGCACCGAAGCTTTTCAGCACCAGCACCGCGTGCTTGCCCCGGCACCTCCGGTATATGAGGCGGTTTCGGAGACGATGCAGTCTGCCACGGGGATTCAGTACTCGGTAACTCCCAGCTACCAGGTGCGTGTGCTCGTCCCTTCGCTGCATCTTGGGGGGTTGGCTGTGGTCCTGCCGCCTGAACAGCCAGCGCCGTGTCATTTCACGGTAGAATTCTGTGTTTGAGACAAGGTTTTATTTCATAAGCAGGGATTCCTTAAAGAAAAAACAAGATTGGACAATATGCTTATCGTACATCTCATTTTAAGCACTTGCTTTAGGACTGTCGCCGTCATTTGTGTTCAGGGCCACCTGAACAAATGTGATGTGACTTGGCTTTTTGGACACAGTTCTTTGAATGATTGTCTCAGATCACTGCCTCTGAATCCTAGAGGCAAGCATGTGCAGGGCTTTTTCTCCAGGTTTATTTTTTTTTCACCAGAAAAAGATTTGATTTTATTTATTCTTTTGTTCTTAAGCTCTGTCACAGGCTTACGATATCTTGGGTGATCTTAAGCTTAACAGACTGGATGGCATCAGCATTTAGTTTGGAGACTTTCAAGAAAACGGAAATGTTTTGGAAAACATTACCCCAGAGTCTTTAGGTGTCACTCTTCCCTCTCTTGCCTCCTTTGCAAGGAGCTGCCAGCTGGGGAGAGAAAAAAATGTACATTAAGAGTGTGCTGGAGGTACCTACCAGGGAAAGGCTGTTCCTGTGTTACTCGTCTTTGCTGTGTTGTGTCTTCCACGCTTACGTTGCTGGTTAGCTGCCCTCCCTGTCTAGTTCCTAATTTTACACACAGTTTCTTCCTTACTTCTGCAGGAGGGATGTTCAAGCTGATAGTAGCAGCCGCAGAGCTGGAGAGCCTGCAGACAGACGCTTGCAGGGACGGGGAGAGGGTGTGTTTATGCTGGCAGTCCTTCCTAAAGAGAACCTGAATGGACCAGCAAGCGAATCATTTCTTGTTCACAAGAAGGATTAAAAAAAGTATATCCCATCTAAAAGAGACTTGGATGGAAAGCGAAGTTTGTGTAAAATGAAGTCATTTACGTTTTTTTTAAAGGCCCTTTTAATGGATTTTCCAAATTGAAACTTTTCTGGTTTAATGTGTGAAGGAGGCCCAAAAAGTGCTCGCTTTCTGTTCCTTTCCCTGGTTTTCTAGGGCAGATACCAAGCTGAGTTCTCCTCTGAGTCTGCTGGGGCCGGAGAGCTTCAGGTTGACTTCAGGAGTGTGGAAGCTCTTCAGGATTCATTCATTCAAATTACTGCTTGTAATACTAAGTGCTTTGTTTTAGAGAAAATAGAGAACCTTTACTCTGTCAGACTAAAAATCCCATTTTATGTTCCTTTTGCAGGTCGTTATGTTAGAGTTGGTGACTAGACAACCAGTGAGTCTTGCAGGCTGGAGAGAACCTGCGTTTCTAATGTGTTTGCGGAGAGGGCTCTCCTATGTTTGCAGTATAGGATGAGAGTTGTCTCGCTTAGTTTTTAGATCTCTCTGGGCTATTATTAAAGAAAACAAAGCACGCTTTTTGAGTAAGTTTGTTAGCATTCATGCTCTGGTTTGAGTTCAAACCGACTGTGCTCTGCTTCCTTAAAATTTTACTCATGTATCTGGGTCCGGGAAGACAAATCTTGCTGCATCCCGTACAGCGAGCAGAGGCGGCCGCGGAGCCATAGCCGTAACGTGACATCCTCTTTGCCTTGCCAGGTGTCAGCCGTGCCACAGAGCTCGGGCAGCCATGGGCCAGCCATCGCAGCCGTCCACAGTGGCCACCACCACACCACGCCAGTCCAGCCTCACGGGAGCCAGGTGGTGCAGAGCCACACTCACCCCACACCGCCAGCTGTGCCGGTGCAGGGGCAGCAGCAGTTCCAGAGGCTCAAGGTAACGCTGAGCATTGCTGTCTTAAGTCAACCAGACTCTGCCTAAATCCTGGGGCAACCGGGGGCCTTGTTCTGTTCGGCATGCAGGGAGGCCTCTCTGCAAAGCCAGCTGGTGACCTCCTGAGAGTGTTCTTGACAAGGCTTAGATGCTCCTCCTGTTTGGAGGAGTATTGAATGCAGAAAGGGACTTCTCTTTCTGCTGAAAACCTGTTGTTTCAAAACTGTAATAAAAAATGGACTTAAAGGGGCAGAAAGAAAAAGGAAGAAGTATTGATCAGAGTATTCATATGAATAGGTTAAATTGCCAAAACATTTGGTGTTTTGCTGAACACATGGCTTGTGTGGGTGGTTGTGTGGGAGTAATTTGGGAGTAAGAAAGGCTCTATTCTCAGATCATGTGCTGTAAAATCCTTAAAAAAAGAGAAAACTCCACCAAAAATAACCCATTTAAGTAGCTACACTTGGTTCAGCTCTAGTGAAAAGGCCATATATATATATGAATTGATGCCTATTTCTTAGCCTCTTCCAAACACGCTGCAAGTCTCTTCCAGTTTGGGTGGAACCCACTGCCTTGTTGGGTGAGAGGCCCTTTCGTTTATGCTGAATGTAAGACACTTCATTTCTAGAGACCTCTGAAAATGGTCTTGAAATGTGTAGTTCTTTCTTGCATTGAAATCGATGGCAAATCCTCCACTGATGCAAGACATAAGTCTCTATTCCTTTGCTCTATTCCGTTTAGTTTCAGACGAAAGAGAGGTCCTGTGTGTGGCTCTTGCAGCTGATGAGCGAGTGGCCCGACTGTCGGAGGCAATCGGGGCCCAGAGCTCTCGCTTTAGGCTGTGGCTCTTCTTTCAGTACAGCTGAAAATTGGATGTTGGTACACGAACAGTTCATAAACTTCTTGCTGTTTGAGGTGTAAAACAATTTACCGCCCACATTTGCCATTTTCGAAATCCTTGTATGTCGAACTGAAATGTCTGGCTTTTAGAAAAAAAGTGCAAGCATGTACCTGGCAGACATTTACTCCGTTGAAAATGTCATTTCCACTTTCTGCCTGTTCTTAGGCTTCCATAATAATTTCCACATATGAATGCAGGAAAAATATTCAGACTAGTTCTGTTTATCCTAGCAGTCACTTCAGTGATGGTAAATTTGGAGTGTGGTTTTTTTCTGAGTATTTCTGCTGATCTGTGTTGCTTTTTTCCCTTTTTTGTTTCTTTTTCGGTGCAGTTTTATCTTGTGAGCCAGGAATGGGGAGTGAGTATCTCTTATTCAAATGGTGCTGGTAGTACACTAACCAGGCTCATGACTTCTTTTGCTCTTTAATTCCCTGCCCAGGCTCCGGCCAAACAGCTGTGTTTTCAAATAATGCGTGTTTTGCAGAACAACGGGAGGTGAAATAAAATCTTCTCTGCTACTACAGCCTGTCTGTTCCCTTTCCAGGTGGAGGATGCGTTGTCTTACCTTGACCAGGTGAAGCTGCAGTTTGGTAGCCAGCCACAGGTCTACAATGACTTCTTGGATATTATGAAGGAATTTAAATCTCAAAGGTAACAAGCTGAATTTTGCTTCTTCATTCCAGGTTTTGTGGGCATGGGAGCACAGAGCGGGAGCTAAACTCCATCCTTCCACGTGCAGAGTAACAGATCTCTAGCAGTAGTGTAAAAGCAGTTGTGTACTTTTTTTCCTGTAAGTTAAACACATCCCTTTGTTTATACTAAAGCTCTGCTTAGAATGGGAGTTCACAAGTTCAACCTTGATAGCCGATTCACCTGGCTGACTGGTTGTCTGCCCATTAATAGTGATCAGACTTGGGACTAGATCTCATTGATATAAAATGCTGTCTGGGCTAATAAAATAATCCTAATGTAATTCTTCAGTTCAGTGGTGTGTTTATAGGAATCGTTTTTCATCATTTCATAGGTTAGAGGTGATAAGGTAGAAATTCTCATGGGAAATTCTTGTGTGGAGAATGTGGTGTGCCACTGAGAGGGTCTTTGAGGATTGTGACATTTTGATCTTATTCCTTCTTCAGTATTGACACTCCAGGAGTGATCAGCCGTGTATCGCAGCTCTTCAAGGGCCACCCAGACTTGATCATGGGTTTCAACACCTTCTTGCCTCCTGGTTACAAGATTGAGGTGCAGACGAATGATATGGTGAATGTGACAACCCCAGGGCAGGTTCACCAGATCCCCACGCACGGCTTGCAGCCCCAGCCGCAGCCTCAGCCGCAGCATCAGTCGCAGCCTTCAGCGCAATCGACCCCAACACCAGCACAGCCAGCGCCGCAACCGCCACCTGCCAAAATCAGTAAGGTGAGAGACTTTGAAGGACATGCGTTGATAACACGGGGATCCTGCTGCCTCCAGCTGAAACTGGTGTGGAGCTAGAGAACGAAGAAGGAACTTCCACACCACTTCTTCATACTATCTGTGAACCTGCCTGTGTTGTACTTCTGCTGCTGGATTAGTTTTCCTTTTTGGACTTCAAGATGCATCCTAGTTCATTTGTCAATAATGCAAATAATGCAAATAGTTGATTTGTCAATAATGCAAATAACCCACCTTTCAGGAAAGCTTTGCTGCTTTCAGGGGGGAACTGGAAGTCGCTCAGAGCATCTGGTAAAATGTGCATGTGTTATTCAGGGAGCGATCCAACGGCCCCAGGAAAACAGGTCCCTGAAATGCACTTGTCTTTGCAAGAAGGGCTTCCCAGTTAAAGCACTGGGCACGCATTGAACTGCCTGCTGTTGTGTATTTTGTCTCAGAATAACTAAAGTCCCAAGAAATTCCCCATAAAACAGAGGCCATGATAAAGATGTTGCCCTTGGTGTGAAAGCGTGCGTGGTTTCAAATGCTTGGGGCAATTAAGCCTATAGAAGAGCTTGATTAGTTGTTTGGTAGATTCTGCATTGCTTGAAGTCTTGTTTTCAGATCAGATGTTTTTTGTGAAAGAGCCTAGTTTAGCTGTCAGCTGGATGGGTGCAGGAGTTATTGGCAAAATCTAAAGTGCAAGAGTTCGGGCAAGATGACCATGATGTTGCCTTTAGGTATCAGTTTGTGTGCCTGAAACGGAGACCTTTCAGTAAAAAAGGCAATTTGACTCAGTTTTAGCTGTAATCCAGATGCTACTGTCCAACAGATGTATTTTATGTGATTGGAAACAGAATAGGATAATAGGCGTTCAAGGAACTTACTCTAGATAAAATGTCGTGTATTTCAGCCTCAAAATGTGGAAAGGTTTGGGAGCCTTAGGGAGGGAAAGAATCCCCAAAGTTTCAAGGTTAATCTCTAAACTGTACAATTAGCTAACAATTGGCTAGGGGAAAAAAAAAAGGAACATGCAGTTAGAAGGCAGCAGGATTTAGAATGTGACAATAAAATGATCTCTAGACAAACATTGGTGGGACTTGCAACCTCCTGTTCAGAAATGGCAAAGAAAAAAACGTGCCAAAAGATTTGCAAAGTTGAAAACTGCCAAGCTAAGGCATTTGAAATTCACTTACTGTGCCAGATTTCAAGGCTTTTCTCCAAAGCCTTGAGTATGTGCTCTCAGAGAAGAGGTAGCAGGCTCTTAACAGTGGGTTAAGTGGTTTTCTCCCCATTAACCCGCTAAAAGTTGAGCTGCTGTTGCTGAAACTTGAAAATGAACCTGAGCGACATGCTAGGTAATGAGGTGAGATTTCCTTACCAGACAGGTAGGGCTGTAGGTAAGCAAGGCAGGGTCTTGTAGTAGGATGCTTCTCACCATCCCAAGGCAGTTATCTACCCTGCCGGTAGTGAAAACTCTGCGTAATGCACACTTTGAAGTTTGGAAGGTGACGGGAATGAGTACTTCCATTTGCATTTAAAATTGCCACCTCAAAACTGCTGCTAAATATTCCTGTGGCTGTTAGGTGTCTTATTAAAGAGTATTCAAGATAATAGTCTGAGAGCCTTATCTGCCTGCTCTTTGGCAAAATGTTGAAAGAAATTGCCGTTTTACTTTGCTGTTGCCTTCATGCATACCAGAATTCGACACTAGGGGCAAAATACCTTGCGGTGTTGGAGCAAGCCCTATCGATGTGTTTTGGCTCTGTTAAATTTTTGAGATAGTGTGTGTCTCTTGTCAAATTTCTGTCACAAGCAATTAGCCAGGAAACCCAACTGTTAATAACAACAGCTTGAACGGTGTGAGTGTTTTGTCTTCCCGATGAGTTGTAGTCTCTACTGGCCCCCAAAATATTTCTTTCTTTATTGATTTGCTTTGGATAATATTTTTCTTCTGCTTACTCTACCTGTGCTTCTGTTAATCTTTAAAACACAACTCTGACTGTGAAATGGTACTACTTAATTTTGTCTCTTAACAGCAGTTTCTGCTTAGGCAACCAGTAGGAAATGTTCACTTTATGAAAGATACTGTTGAAATTCCCTGGACCTGTGAAGGGAATAATTGCTTAGTAGCAGTTTAAAAAGACCAGTCTTTTAAGGAAGTGCTGCAAAAGTCATCCAGGGCCAGTATTTGGGAAGGGGTTGGTTGTCTGGATGTGGCAGCAAGAGATTTTGTCCAGCTGCTATGTCCTCTCCAATATTCCAGCTCAGAGGTATCTCTGTTGAGTCCGTATTGTTCCAGTTGGCATCAGATACGGTTATATGCGGAGTGTGTCGCCTGGATATGGGGCATATGTGGAATACATGTGCCTTTATTCTAAACATAAAGGAATCTGTTCGCTTCTAACATGGCTTCTTTTCTTCTTAGCCATCGCAGTTGCAGGCCCATACTCCCGCCAGCCAGCAAACACCCCCAATTCCACCGTATGCATCACCACGCTCGCCACCAGTCCAACCTCACACACCCGTGACAATCTCCCTGGGAACCACACCGTCCCTGCAGAACAATCAGCCCGTCGAGTTTAATCATGCCATCAACTATGTCAACAAGATCAAGAATCGGTTCCAGGGACAGCCAGACATCTACAAAGCCTTCCTGGAGATCCTCCATACGTATCAGGTGAGCGTTAGCAATGCAGATTTGAGTATATGTGTGGTTATTTCTCTCTGCCCAAGAGTTGCATTTGGGTCTTCTGCTGGATTAGCACTGGCCAGCAATCTCAGCAGAATTCTTCCAAATTAGAAAATTAGGTAGCAGTATGAGATGATAGGTTGCAGTCCTTCATCTTTATTTGCAAGTGTCTGAAATACCTTTTGAAAAATCCTGTTTGGCATTTTTACGCGAACGTGGGTCAGGAAGAGACAAGATGGTAGGAGTACTCCGTTAAAAGCAAAGAAACTCCTTCCATGATCAGTGTCCTACTAGTCCAGGACCAGTATATGTTTGTTTATAGTGTATATGAATTTAGTATATACAAGAATCATACTATTAATATAGTATCATACTATAAATCATACTATTAATATAGTATGATTCTTTACGTAAAATGCTGAGACCTTTGCTGTTTCATTCTTTATATCACCGAGGGTTTTCTTCTTTTCTTTGTCACTTAAATAGCTCAGGCATCCTTTCTTCTGACACTTGTCCTTTTTCCTGTGACAGAAAGAGCAGCGAAATGCCAAGGAGGCAGGAGGCAACTACACGCCGGCTTTGACGGAGCAGGAGGTGTATGCGCAGGTGGCTCGCCTCTTCAAGAACCAGGAGGATCTGCTTTCAGAGTTTGGGCAGTTCCTGCCCGATGCCAACAGCTCTGTGGTGAGTCTTCTGGGGGATAGACCGGAACCACAATACCTAGTGGGAAAAATGTCCTGTATGTAGCCAGAGTTCAGAAAAAAACCAAACAAACAAACAAACAAACAAAAACCCAAACCAAAAACGTGCTTTTGCTGTTTGTTTCTTGGGGGGGTTTTTTGAGTGATCTTTACTGAGTGTGGGAATGGGGTCAGGGTGATAGAGCATGTTTTCTGGCCATAACTTGCCTTTTAAATACAGGCCCTTTGCCTAAAAGGGTCATTCTAAGACTGCAGTAACTGCAGTAAAATGCATTGGTCATCTAGAGCTAGGAGGAGCAGGCATATCTTTTTGCCTGGATACGTGGAACTCAACTCTAATGGTCTTGTGGGTTTGTCTCTAAATAAGCTGTTAAGTAAGACAACTGCAGAGAAAGTGGAATCGGTAAGAAATGATCACGGTGGCACAGTGAAGAAGCCACAGCTCAACAACAAACAGCAAAGACCCAACCAGAATGGCTGTCAGATCCGACGGCACTCGGGAACTGGAGCAACCCCTCCGGTGAAGGTAAGAGCGTGTGCTGCTGGGTCAGCAGCCCTGTTTTCCCCAGGAGGCTGTGGCAGAATGGGATGCATTTCTTGAGTCTGTGCGATTTTTGTGACGCAAGCTGCAGCTCAAGAACAAAAACCGGTGGTGCTATCTGTACCTGTGGGTAGTAATAGTTACTTTGTTGGCTTGGGAAAAACAGGGCTTTCCCCGCTTTGCTAGGATGCGGCAGAACGCGTGGGGGTAGTTTTATCGGTGAATAAAGCAGTGTTTGGTGATGAGGGGGAGATACAGAGTACGGAGGTGAAAGTCTCAGTAAAGTTGCAAAATAAATTTGTAGTCCAAAATCCGTAGTGATGTTTCTAAAGCATGTGGGTAGATAAGCCAAAGGAGGGAGAAAGGTGTGCCCGAGAGCTTCGTTGTAGTAGAACTTGGAGCAGATGCAGTGGAATTGTGTTTGCTCATCTTTCCCGTGATAAACCTTATAATGCAATGGTGAATACTTGTTCTCTTAGCAGAGTGTGCCCTTTTCAAATGACGCACGTTTTGGGAGAGCGAGGGTTTGTAGTGTAATAAAAACGATCTCGTGGCCAGGTGGTTTAGTGGTTGTGCGTTAGGGACAAGTTTGCCAGCTTTATTTGAAGGTGGTGTATCTTGCTTTGTGATGAAAAGCATCAGCACACGTGATTGCATCATTTAAATCTAGGGATTTACTTCCCCTTCTGCCCTTTCTCCTCTGCAAATAAAGGGCAGTAAAATAAAACACACTTTAGAGGCAGCTTTCAGCCTTTCTGGGGATGTGGAGTGTAGTGCTGATATGGGGAAAATAAAGGCTCTTGCAGGGGAAGGCAAGAGAGAAGAAGAAATACACTAATTTTAGGGAGGTATAAGACTTAAATAACCGGGTGAGTGATAGAAAAAAAAAACCAACACAGGCTTATTTTTGTAATTTTGTGTAGTAGGTAGAAAAATGAGATGGGCTACAACCAGCAACTGTTTCAATCAACTAGTTACATACAGAAAAGGATGCAACAGTGTATTAAAAAATTGGGAGTTCTATGTTAGTGATTAACCTTTAATAGATTAACTTGTGACACCCGCTTTCAAGCAAGTTTCCTTCCAAAAAAGGCACTTGAAAGCAAATGGTGGGATCAGGAAGCTGAAACCCTTGTGTGATAGATAATGAAAATATGCCAACTTACTTTGCTGAACCACCCATTTTTAATTATTATTTTATTTTTCTTGCCTTTCTTATTTTTTTTTTGTTAACAGAAGAAACCGAAGCTGCTTGGTTTGAAAGACCAGTCTTTGGCAGAAGCCAGCAAACACGGTGTGGGGACAGAATCTCTCTTCTTTGAGAAGGTGAGAATTGAGGTTCAGAGAAAGATGTCTTGCACCATTGATTTATGTTCTTAGTGTGTATACATCCCGATTTTTATCACAGTGAAGTATGTGATACGTATACCACCCTGATCACATTTGTCAGCTTGACCTCAGAAGTATGGTGCGACCTCTGAATCAGATCCATTGAATTTCTTTAAAAGGCCAGTGATCTTTTTTACATGGATATTTGTGTCTTTTCCCCAAAGCTTGTTCTCCAGCTTTTCACCTCCTGCTGCTGCAGTTTATTTGCAGGAATGGGAATTTTTTCCTGTAACTCACACTCCAAATTTTTTTTTTTGCCTTTATGAAATCCCCATACAACTGCTTACATGCGTGGCGTGGCATGCTGTGCTGGCACAGCTTGCCATACCCACCTGCAACTGGCCACCTGCGGTGTGGGAGCTCAGTTTACAAAGCAGGCAATTCATGTTGACGTTGATTGTTGTGTCATGGTGGTGGTTTTTTTGGATTTTTTTCCCCCCGAGAGATGAATCTAATGAATTGAACAGTTGTTACCTGTTGCTGGTTTACTACACAAAACAGCTGAAGGATATGTGGGATGTTTCCAAGTGGTACTTTGGCGTCTTCCCTAAGACATCCATACATTTCCTTATGGCTCAGATGGGAGTATATAGTGAACATAAAGAAGCCTTTTAAGTAATAGTCATGTGTGATGAAAGTCTCGGTTGCTCCCTGATGAGGTCATGCATTTTGGGGCATGCTGTATACCAGCTAATGGTAACTGGGAACCAACCAACTTGGAGGACGTGTAGGTGTTAACATGAGTAAACCCAGAAATCCCTGCTGTAGAATTATAACTGTAATGACAAATATCGTAATGATGCTAGATCTCCATCTGATGCGTAGATGCTAACTGTTCTCATGGGAAAGGTAATGGTGTTGGGATGAATTGTTCGGTTTCTTCATGCTGCGAAGTTAAGGGTTACAGAAGCTGCCTTATCTGTGATAACCAAGCTGCAACACAGGGGGCTGGAGTAGTGTTACCCGGCGCACAAGTCTCTTACCCCTGCTTCCTACTTGCAACATTCTCCAGGGTTTAAAGACAACCTGGATGGGTTTGTGATGCTGCAGTGAACGACTGTCGTTCATGATTCCAGCATTTCCTAATCCAGCTGTTAGGGGGTTCTTTGAGGGATTTCATTCTTCACTTGCAACTCCTTTCTCCAGGGTAATGCACCAGGTGTTGATGTTGCAGGTCATATCCAGCGTGGGGATGGCTTCTGCTTGTCTGGCCCTGTGTACAGGGCAAGTTACCCTTGTTCAACTCAAAGATTTGCGTTCTCATTCCATGTGTAATCGCCGTACATCGGGGGGTTTTTTTTTGGGTGGGGGGGCACAGTGTCGAATCCAGCCCTCCTGGACAGCGGTAGCATAGACAGCCAGATCTCACCCTGAGAGCAGCTGTTTTCTCTTCTCTCTGTAAGGTCCGCAAAGCTCTGCGTAGCACAGAAGCATACGAAAACTTCCTTCGCTGCCTGGTTATTTTCAACCAGGAGGTGATCTCCCGGGCTGAGCTCGTGCAGCTAGTTTCTCCATTCCTGGGGTAAGTAGAGCCCATTTCCTTACACAAGGTGAGAAGTTTAATCCACTTGGTCTGTTTCTGTTGCAAAGTCAAGAAAGAAACGCTAACCTTTGTGGTAGTTCAGGGGAATGCACCCGGTGTGGTTGGGCAGCATGGAGGAGGAGGAGCAGCACTGCTCTGGGAGCCAGGTGGTGGTTTCTGAGCTAGAGCATCCCCCTGTGCTGCCTACTTCCTCCGCTGTTGGCTGGTCTGACTTTTATCTGGATGGCCTGCCGCTGCTTAGTTGTCTGTCCCCTAAATGATCGCATGAGTTGCTTCTCTGGCTCCTCCTGTTTCCTCCAGCTCGGCCCATACGTCACGAATGTCCACAGCAAGGTGCCGTGTGCTGCTGGATGGGCAGGCAGATACCCTTAGTTCTTGGAAGCCCTTCAGTGACTTAATACTGTGCGGGTGCCACGTGCTTTAGGCTTCCAGACTTTCTTCTTTGTTGGAGCAGGGCAATAAGTGCCCTACTTCAGTTTTCCTTCCAATTTCATGCTCTTCTGCATGGCCCTTTTCTGCTCCTTATCTGAGAGGCAGTGAGAGTGATTCCTAGCTATGTCCTGGCAGGCAAGCAGTGTTCAAGAGCAGTGCTGGTCCTGCTTGCTCTCTGTCTTCCTTTTTCAGAAGAGCAAACCAAATTATTTAGCAGCCTGTTAGTCCAGTCTCTTGCTCTGGAATCATGGATTATTTGACTCAAAAAAAGATTGACTAATTACATAGGAAATGTCTCCTGAAAAAGAGTGCTGGTATAAATTAAAATTTTAAAAAAGTGAAAAGCAGCTGAATTCTGTCCTGAAGCCAAAGATGATAAGGAATACTGTGATTTAAATAGGAATTATAGCTTCCGTAATTACCAGTAGTGTACAGAACAACTCCATATTAATCGGCTAAAACCAACTGATATCCTGTCATCAGCTTTGGGCAAGAAGATTAATGTTCCTTCTTCCTGCGGATTGAGTTCCCAATTCCAAGGGAGAAGGCAATAGCAATGTGAATGGGGTTCAGGACCCCATTACATTAGCTGCTAAATAGGAATTATAGCTTCCGTAATTACCAGTAGTGTACAGAACAACTCCATATTAATCGGCTAAAACCAACTGATATCCTGTCATCAGCTTTGGGCAAGAAGATTAATGTTCCTTCTTCCTGCGGATTGAGTTCCCAATTCCAAGGGAGAAGGCAATAGCAATGTGAATGGGGTTCAGGACCCCATTACATTAGCTGCTGTGCACAGAACCCAAGGAG
>KL273375.1:506-11736 GCA_000699545.1 Podiceps cristatus | reverse complement strand
CCTGCTGAAGGCCACTTACTAAACATGCTGCTTAAGAGTGTTCACTGGAGGAATGGAGAAGAGACAAGAGGACAGCCCCAGAAAACCCTTCCCTGGGTGACTGCAGGCAGCAGTGGCACCCCCAAAAAATAGTGAGGAGATTGCCGTTTTGGAATGTGACAGTTTTTGTGTCCTCACTCTTCCTTGGGAAGGAAGAATGCGGGTAACAAAGCGCCACAGTTAGCAGTGGCGAGAGTTGCTCAGCTGACACAACGGCAGGTTAGTGAATACAACCCAGGCAGGAGATGACTGCAAGTTCTGTATCAAAGTCCTGATATGTCTCTCAAAAGTGCCTTGTGTGATGTGGTTACAAGCTTTTCTTCCTGTGAGAATCTAGTGACGCAGTCGTTCAGGCTTCAGGTTTATAAAAACTGAGCCTGACTTTCAAGACTGCCTGCCAAAATCCTTCTGTCTTTGCCTTTGGCCTCTTTAGGGTTTTTTTGAATGTTTTGTTCCTGGTTTGGAGTTGGTGAAAGCTGCAGGTGCTCAGCTGCTTTTTCAGGAAAGGTGTTGCTGGGGTATAGATTTATATTCCCAATTAGCCTTATTTGGAGGGAGAAACCATGTACTGTCTAACAGTCATGTCTGAGGTGGTGACCACCCCGTGGTGGTGTTGGTGAATCATGTGCATGCTGAACCAGCTGGTTGCACTTGACTAATCCAAAGTAACGGAAAAACTCTTTCACCTTTCTCTTCTCTTCCTTTGCAAGTTTTTTCTCACTGCTCCAGCTAATGAATTTTTCAGACTGCCTGGACGTTTTGGTTCTGGCTGCTCAGGGTTGTCTCGTGGGTGCTGGGCAATGCCTTGGCTTTGGAAGGGACACTCAATTTTTGCAGCTGGGGAATTAGATCCTCCCATCAGAAGGCTGGGCTTAGAATTAGCCACGTGTGACCCCCTTGAAGACTGACCCTGATTCTTTCTCCCTCTGTCTCCTTCAAAGGTTTTGAATGACACTTGGGTCTCTTTCCCATCCTGGTCCGAAGACTCCACATTTGTGAGCTCCAAGAAGACGCAATATGAAGAGCACATCTACAGGTGTGAGGATGAGCGTTTTGAGGTAAATTGCTTTTCCTTCATTCATGTCTCAAAAATCTTGGGGTTCTGTGAACAGTTAATGATCCTCGTATAATTATAGCTTGAATTCCGCTGCTTAGAATCTGTTGTTATTGTGTCTGTCACCTGGGGTCTTTTTGCATAAAAGCTTGTGTTGTCTTAATGGGAGAAGCAACAGCTTCACAACCACCTCCTGCTCTGAGCTACACCACCCCTGCCCCTCGCTTTTTGTGCAGAGCTCATTTTTCACACCACTCTAGATGAGATTTTTCAATGGCCAGCATATAATCGATGCATTTTTCTGTTCTCCCTGCCCACGTAGCGTATGACAACATGCATTCCCCTGCAATAATCTGAAAAGCGATATGTTCAGGATGTTAAATGATTGACATCTTGACTTGAAATGGAAGTTAGCTTGGCAATTACCTGAATACGCTCAGATTTGGCATGTCCTTTTGTAGAGTAACTGTCAATTGTGTTCTATTCCCAGGTGGAAAATGTAATTTCTGAACAGTATCGTTCCGGTAGCCTTTAAATTCTTACACAGTATTATCTAGGTGGCAGATAAAACATAATTGGATTATTTTAGAGCAGCTGAACATGGAAACCACTGCTCGAGTACACCTTGTTAAACATGCGCAGCTTCTCGTTTCATGTCGCTTAAATGTTAGCCTCTGTGAAGTACCGTGTTTTATCTATTCAATGATGGCTAA
This sequence comes from Podiceps cristatus, assembly GCA_000699545.1. NCBI lineage: Eukaryota > Metazoa > Chordata > Aves > Podicipediformes > Podicipedidae > Podiceps > Podiceps cristatus. The sequence goes on along the minus strand of KL273375.1, from coordinate 9,930 downwards.
TGCACTGTTCACTTCAGCTGGATGTTGTCTTGGAGACCAACCTGGCAACGATCCGCGTCCTTGAGGCAATCCAAAAGAAACTCTCTCGCTTGTCTGCCGAGGAGCAGGCCAAATTCCGGCTGGACAATACTCTGGGTGGCACTTCGGAGGTGATCCACCGCAAAGCTCTCCAGAGGATATATGCTGACAAAGCAGCCGACATCATTGATGGACTTCGGAAGAACCCGTCTGTGGCTGTTCCCATTGTACTGAAAAGGTACTGACCGCTCTAGCACCCTGCCCCAGGGCGTCTACCGAAGGATAACGCGCCATACGTGATCCAGATTTATGTAAAAGTAGCTAATTTCTGCCCCTAAAGGGTGTGACCTCGCAAGGCTGTAATTTAAGAGGTGTATTTTATGTTCTGGTCAGTTGCTGTATTTCATAATGATCACCGAGAGACTGGGAATTACCCCTCTGAAACACAAACCATACCAGCTCGGCTGGAGGGCTGTACAGCTTTCGTGGTCTCCTCTTTAAACCTTGTTTCTTCCCTGGTGTCAGAGTTGAGGAAACTGTATTGTGTGGTTTGATCCAGGGCTAAATTTGATCCCCTACCAAATCCCATGGCTGTATGTGACTGTGGACTCAGATTGCGGTGGCTGTGTTACCCTCTGATTCCCAGCCCGGTTTCTGTTGTTAACCTCCTCTTCCTCGGTCAAGAAAGGAGAGTGGATGCTGCAGCTCCTTGGGGAAGCTGGAGGAGATAATCTTCCCAGAGATTCCCATCAGGGTGGGATTGTCACTTCCGCCTCTCAGGGCTCTGAGAGCTGGGGGTAACGGCCTTACCCAGGATACCTGCAGGGTCACAGCTTCCCCACCCTGCAGCAGGGACACTCGGCCTGTGAGCCAGGTCTTGAGCTGCGTCGGGTGCTTTGCTTGAGATACCGAGTCGAGGCTCAGGAGCCCGTTCGCAGGAAGCTCAGGTTGCTGCAAGGCAATAACTTTGTTAATCATCCAAAGTACGCTACTCCTTTTCAGCAGCTGGAGCTGCACGACTTCCTGGGGATTTCTGAGAGCTGGGCCAGCTCCTGTGGCTCTCCCGTCCCTTCAGCCCCTCTCCCTGCTGCAGACAGTGGGGCTAGAGGGACATTAAACCCTCTAGCTGTCCTGGCATGCCGCAGGGGGAAGCACAAGCCTTGAAGCTACTTTGTTCCTGAGCCGTGTTACTCAGACATGAGAGAAGTCCAGGGGGTTTATTCAGAAGAGTGTGTGCAGGGTACCCCTCCTATAGAGCTCTGTCCTGTGGGACGGGTTTCTTTTATGCCCGTTTCCTATGGAGTTCAGCTCTTCTCAGCGCTGGCCAGGAACCACGGGCCTAGGTTTTCCTTATATGCTCAGAATGGGACCTTTATGTCTCTTAGCTCACCCTTGTTTTCTTGATCGAAGGTTAAAGATGAAGGAGGAAGAGTGGCGAGAAGCCCAGAGAGGATTTAATAAAGTCTGGCGAGAGCAGAATGAGAAGTATTACCTGAAATCCTTGGACCACCAGGGCATCAACTTCAAGCAGAATGATACCAAGGTCCTGAGGTCAAAGAGCCTCCTCAATGAGATTGAAAGCATCTACGATGAGGTAAGATGGTACCAATAGTTTCCTTCCCTCAAGCTTATGTGCCTCGCAAGTGCAGTTTCAGTTCCTGTTCAGTCTGCACCACTGGCAGAGCTTTCTGAAAGGATCTTGGGTGGAGAGAGATGTTTAAGACTAATTTTTGTGCCATGTTTCTCATTTGTAGAGGCAAGAGCAGGCTTCAGAAGACAATGCTGGAGTCCCCACAGGCCCACACCTATCACTAGCCTACGAGGACAAGCAGATCCTAGAAGATGCTGCCTCTCTCATCATCCACCACGTGAAACGGCAGACGGGAATCCAGAAAGAGGACAAGTACAAAATCAAGCAGATCATGTATCACTTCATTCCAGACCTGCTGTTTGCTCAGCGAGGTGAACTCTCAGATGTGGAAGAGGAGGAAGAAGAGGAAATGGATGTGGACGAAGCTACTGGGGCTGCAAAAAAGCACAATGGCGTTGGGGGCAGTCCTCCCAAAACCAAGCTGATGTTCAACAACACGACAGCCCAGAAGCTGCGGGGCATGGATGAGGTCTACAATCTCTTCTACGTGAACAGCAACTGGTACATATTCATGCGGCTGCATCAGATCCTGTGCTTGCGGCTGCTGCGGATCTGCACCCAGGCCGAGCGGCAGATCGAAGAGGAGACACGGGAAAGGGAGTGGGAGAGGGAAGTGCTGGGCATAAAGCGAGACAAGAGCGACAGTCCTGCCATCCAGCTGCGGCTGAAGGAGCCTAGTGAGTGACTTCTGATGGGAGGCTGGGGAAGAAAGATGCTTCTATTCGTAGCGTGTTGACAGGGCTTACTTGGTGTCTTCAGGCCTGTCACAGCAGTGACCCTTTAAAATGGGGATCTGTCTTTTATTATCCCTGGGCAGTGCCGAATTGAGGGAGGAGAAGGGAAGGTGTGGGGTACGTGGGACTCAAGCAGCAGAATGCTAATATGCAGCAGTTATTTCATAAGAGCTTCCATTTTACACTTGCATAGCTGAAGTATCCTTGAGTTTCCTAACTTATAAGCTTTTTTAAAAAGTCTTTTCAGAAATAAAAACCTTGCGGGGGAGGCTAGAGCTAGAATGCAAGAAAGTACCAGTGGCCTTAAAACGACTCCTTGAAATGTCTGTAAAAGACAAACTGAAGTCAGTTCCAGTAACTGGCTTGACTGGGTAGTCTGAGGACCAAAACTCGAAGCAACCCTTCCTGTGGGTGATGTGTTCATCTCTCCTATTCTCTCTTGTTGCAGTGGACATCGATGTTGAGGATTATTACCCAGCCTTCCTGGACATGGTGCGCAATCTCCTGGATGGGAACATGGACTCGTCGCAGTACGAGGACTCCTTGCGCGAAATGTTCACCATCCACGCCTACATCGCCTTTACCATGGACAAGCTGATCCAGAGCATCGTTCGACAGGTGACTGCCAGCAAAGGCTGGAGGGTGGGTGGTCTGGGCTGGAGAAAGTAGCTGGGTTGTTTCCTGCAGTGAGAGTCCGGGCCCACATGAGAGGGGGTGTGTTGTATGCCTAAATGGGGAATTTTGGGGGTAAGCAGGTACATTTTGGATGTTTTCTAACCCAGCTTCAAGACTGATGTAAAGAGGAGTGATAAAAGATAATTTCTAGTGTATTTAAATTATCGAGAATATCCTCTCTCTGCATATAGAGTTCTCCCTAAGTTTTCCAGAAGTTTTAGGATGCAAGTATTCAAAGTATCACCAGAGCTAATCTCAAAGTTTTAACTTTGAGAAAAGAATGGGATGTCATTTAAATAATTTTTTTCCTTTTCACCAGTGTTATGGAGCAGTGCGTGCTTCTTCTAAAAAGCTGTCTCTCTTAACCTGGCCGTTTGAGTAGCTCATTTTGGCTGTTAAAACTCTAGTCCTTTTATTGGGCTGGTAGGAAGAATGTGTGACCAAGGGAGAAATTCTTCATGTACCTTTTTGTAGCGTAAAGAACAAAAACAGACACAAGGGGCTGGGAGTGGAATGGCTTGAAAGGCCTTTCCTCTTTCAGAAGGGTAGAGCTGCTTTTCAGAATCCTCATACTTCAGTCCAGAGATTAACTGGATTCAAAAGACAGTCAAGTGACTTTTTATTTTTAAACATGTACAAAATAAGGATTTGATACTAAATCTCCTACCCCTCTCCTCAGGCACAGCAGCAGCCCCTTGCTGAGGAGGGGATATTCTATGTCACGGTGCTCTGGCCCTTCCCCCCCTGCTGCTGATTGGGACATTCCCTGACCATAGTTTTTCTCCGAGTAGCTTTATTGGCCACCTACTATTTTGTTTTTTAAAGATAATGTGTTATTTTACATAGCAGCAGAGATCAGCCTTGAACTCATGCTTTTGCAGCTTTTTTTAAACCCAAGGTTACATCTTTGTTTCTTTCTGCTCTGATCTGATGGGCACCTAGCAGACTCCCTGATGACCACCTTCCCCGCGTTCTTCCTTTTTGCAGCTCCAGCACATAGTGAGTGATGAGATCTGTGTACAGGTAACAGACCTCTACCTGTCGGAGAACAGCAACGGAGCAACAGGAGGTCTCCTCGCTTCCCAGTCTTCTCGTACACTTCTGGAGGCCACGTACCAGCGCAAAGCTGAGCAGCTCATGTCAGAGGAGAACTGTTTCAAGGTAAACCTGAGCTGCAAATCGCACTATAAAAGCAGCAAGCAGTGACGGGCGTGCCTTATAAGGAGGGAGAGGCACCAGTCCTTTAAAAAAATGAGCCTTTTTTAGGCACCCAAGAGTTCTGAGGGCTTTCGGTAGCTATTATTCCTTCTCTAAGGGCTCGGCAGAAACACAGCTCGAGAAGAAATACATTTCCTGGAACAGCAATGAATGTCCCTTGTGCTTCACAGCATCTTTGGGTTGTATCAATGGCTTTGCTGTCACCGGTTTTGATTCGTTAGCTCAAACTCTCCCATTTCTCTTGTGTCTCAACCTTTGTCTACTGTAGGGAGATCTGCTAATGCTGACTGGGCATTAAATCATTGATGACTGTGTACATTGCTGAGTAAACCTGGTGCACTGTGCTGATCAAATCCATTCTTCCTTCGCCTGAGGTGCAGGAAGTGGTCAGGCCCTTTCTGAGCAAGTGAAGTATTTTGGGTAAAAGCCTGCATATATAATTTCTCTCCCTTTGCCCTCAAAATTATTTTGAGGGCTCAAGGGAGATCTACACCACTCAAAACAACGACAGCTAAAGCTTTTCCAAAAGTGTTAAAATTTTCCTGTTCCTCAGAGATTGGGCAATTTGGCTAGTGCTTTCCCTTTGCTGTCAGGCATGCGGGAAGCACAGCTTTTCCCCTTAAAACTATGCCAGCTTGCTTCATTCTCCCTTTGTCCCGGTGAGAAGTGGTGGGGTGTCTTTCGTTTGAAACCTCTTACTGAAGTCCCTTCTGCCTTTTGCTTTGTAGCTGATGTTCATTCAGAGCAGAGGTCAAGTTCAGTTAACCATTGAACTACTGGACACAGAAGAGGAGAACTCTGATGATCCTGTCGAAGCAGAGGTAAGAGCAGCTTGCCCAGAGAGCTGACTGTGATGGTCAAGGGTGCACCAGCTGAGGAAGTCCAGTTGACTGTTGTTGTGGTCTGTTAGTGCGAGAGAAAGAAACGTCAAGGACGTGCCATAAAGCTTTCAGTGATGTGAGTAGGCAAATCCTTGGTTTATTTTGCATTAGAAAACCCTCAAAACGGCATAGGGAAACATTGTACCTGCCTTTTTGGGGTAAGATACACAGAGCCTTCAAAGGTGACCTTGTGTTCATCCGTATGATTTCCAGCTTAGCCGCATTGACCATCCCATGTCATTTGGTGGGAAGGCAGTGTCTGATCTATGCTTTGTGCTCGCTTCCAGCGCTGGTCAGACTATGTGGAGCGGTACGTCAACTCCGATTCTACCTCCCCCGAGCTCCGGGAGCACCTGGCCCAGAAGCCAGTCTTCCTGCCAAGGTGAGTGGCCAGGCTGTGCCATGAACCCTACTCGATGGGCTGTATCTGGCCATGGAGGGTGGAGAGACTGCATGCCATCACAGCGCTGGGCGGGTGGTCTCGCCTGTATTTTCATCATAGAATCGTAGAGTTGTTTAGGTTGGAAGAGACCTTTAAGATTGAGTCCAACCGTAATGCTGCGACAGAAGCCATTACCCTGGCAGTGTGGTGTAGGGTCATCCTAAAAGCCTGTGGGTCCAGGCCAGGCTCCTGCTCTCCACTGCCTGAGAGACAGCATGGTCCACGGGTGGTGGAGAGGGCAAGGGCTGGTGATATGATGGGATGGGGGCTTTTTTGGGCAGTCCTGCCTTGGCTTACAGTAACCCTCTACCTGGAAACGGGGTGCCACAGCAGGGCTTCTCGTGAGCACAGAGTTGATTGCATGATAGCTGTAATTTTGGAAATCAGATAAACCCAGGAGTCTGAGCCTGGATGACTGCAACGGGCAGTTGTGCTCCAAGCTGTGTGCCAGGCTTCTGAGGGGCCAGCACAAATCCATCAGCTGCGTCTGCCTAGTAGTGCTAGAGGGTGAGCACTAATTCCAAGAGGGGTTCTCTGGTTTGCAGGAATCTGAGGCGGATCCGTAAGTGTCAGCGTGGTCGGGAGCAGCAGGAGAAGGAAGGGAAGGAGGGAAACAGTAAGAAGTCCATGGAGAACGTGGAGAGCTTGGACAAGCTGGAGTGTAAATTCAAACTGAACTCCTATAAGATGGTGTATGTGATCAAATCGGAGGATTACATGTATAGGAGGACTGCTCTGCTGCGAGCTCAGCAGGTAGGAGCGAGTGGAAAGGCTGGGGTGGGCAGCTGGTGTTTCCTGGGACCCCCTGCTTCCAAAGCTCAGGCGGGGAGAGTCTGGTGAAATGTCCTTGGGGATCTCCATGGGTGACATCTCTGGGTTGCCAGGAGGACGGTGGGCTATTTTCTCCTCCCAAGACACTAAAGATCTTATGAATGTTCCTAAGGTGTAATCTTTTCTTCTTCTGCCTCTCTCATCATCCTCTCCTCTCTTTTCTCCGGAGAGTTTTATTATGGTAGGACAGTGGTTTTGACAGTAAGCTCTCAAATTTCTTCCAGGAGGTACTTCCCATGAGTGGTGTTCCCCCTCCTCTGTTTTAGGGAAGACCCATCTTCCGCGTGTTCTTGTGGCAACATGTGAGAGCGCCTGTTCTTCCAGGACTTCCCCAAAGAGGAAGTGAAGTGCAAACATCAAATGCCTTCTGTGTCCCTGGATCCCCTCCTGTCCCTGCAGTCATGGAGAGCGGCAGTCCTTGGGTTGCTCCCACGTGGCAGAGCAGGGCGGGCATGTGGCAGCAGCTCTAGGATGGAGCAGCTGGGTCACTGATACAGCAGAATCCCCTTGGGTGGTTTTTTTGGACCCAAGGGAGTAGTCTGTGGCATCTCATATCTAGCAGTCAGTGCAAGTGATTCCTGATTTGAAGTAGAATTCCACTTTTTGAAGTTAACTCAAAATCTGCTTTTGGTTCTCTGTGCCAAAAGTGACCGTGGTGGGGTGAGGAAGGAGGATGTGGATGCGTGGAACAGGTGGAGAGGTGGGGGAGTGGAGCTGTTATTCCTCTGTAAAGGTTCAGGAGTTGCTTTTATTCAGGCTGAAGACAGCTTGTGACTCCGGACCGGCTGAATTCAGGAGGATTTGGCTGGGGAAACTGCTGTGGCATTCCAAATGCTTGGACACTCGGTTACTTTTCTCATCCCATGGGAATATTTCCATCCAGTAGAGAAAACCAGGGAGCTTTAACAGAAAGCTCCAGTTCTAGTCTGGCTATTTAGACCTGAGGTTTGAAAAACTTCACTATAACACTATTATAACCTATTGAAAAAACAATGTTAAGCAGAATGTCATTGCTTAGAATGTAGAAGGAGGAAACCTGCCAGATTCAGTCTCTTCTGCAGCTGCAGAGATTGTTTTCTGTTTATTAAATTACTTGCTTTTCTGAGCAAACTACTGACCACTGAGAAAATTTGCTGGGAGCTGAGGGAGCGGGAGAAGTGTACACTGCTTCCTGCCTAGTAAATCATCCTTCACAGCTCCTTTTCAGTTGTGTAGTTAGACTTAGAAAACAGCTACTTACCGCCTGTTTCTTGCCGATGAAATACAAACAATGGTTTTATTTCATTGGTTGTGAATACAAGTTTGGAAAAAGTACATCAGATGAGTGTTTTATTTCAGTAGCGACTCTTTTTAAAATGTCCATATGGAGGAATTTGAATTCTATCCATCGCATTCAGCTGGCACAAACCTCGAGGAAAACTTGTCTCATAAACAGGATACTACGTGCCAGTGTTTATCGCAGAGTCTGAACATAAGTCGAATTAGCGAACTTTTAATGAAACCGTGCAGCATAGCCCCTCGGTTACTGAAGTACGCTGAAGGAGCTGCGGAAGCTACGCTGAGCTGCGGAAGCTACGCTGAGCTGCGGAAGCTACGCTGAGCTACAGATCTATTGGATTTAACAGTTAACGCTGAGAAGCAGTCAGCCTTTGGGAGGAGAACAAAACAAATAATAAAAGACCTAAGTTTTAATCTTGAGGCTTAATTATATTTGCTGTTTTCAGTTATGACGGTAGTCATGGCTTTAAACCATCTGTCCTGGATTTTGCATTCCTTAAGCAGATGCTCTTACTTGAGATGCGTGCAGTTTTTCCTCTCCTTGTGCATCTGTTAGGCCAGTGGTTCTCAGACCTTTTAGACCTGGTTCTTAATTCTCCGTAGCAGTTGGGTGCCCTGAGACATGTGATGCATGTTGAGCTTGTGCTCTCCTGCAGCCGTGCCCCTCCGTGGGGGGCTGGTGGCAGGGGAGAGCAGGGCTTGCCTGGTTTGGGGGCTGAAGCTGCTTTTTTCTAACACCTCTTCCTATTTCTGCAGTCCCATGAAAGAGTGAGCAAGCGGCTGCACCAGCGGTTCCAGGCCTGGGTGGACAAATGGACCAAGGAGCATGTGCCCCGTGAAATGGCAGCCGAGACAAACAAGTGGCTAATGGGCGAAGGGTTGGAGGGCTTGGTGCCCTGCACCACCACCTGTGACACAGAGACCCTGCACTTTGTGAGCATTAACAAGTACCGCGTCAAATATGGCACGATATTCAAGACACCGTAAAACTCCCCCAGGGCGAGGGAAGAGCCCGGGAGATGTGTGTGTGTGCGCGCATCAAGGAAAGGAGGAAGATGCCTTTCTCCCCTCACTGTGTATCTCCGTAACATGGCCACTTGACTAGTGCGTGGCTGGTACAACCTGTCACCAGCGGGATTCCCTGTAGGGATGTGGATCTCTGCCCTCGGACTTTGGCACGTGTCCCCAGAGGGCGGGAAGGACCCTTCTCTGAACTGAGCCATCCCAGAGAAACACGACAAGCTCGTACGCACCAGCAGTGTTGAGGCTTTGACTCCCCGGAGGCCCTGAGCAGCGAGGGAAGAGAACCGGAGGCTCTCCACGACTGGACCGCTTGGATGTGTCCCGAAATCCCCAGGTGCCTGTCGTGACCAGATTCTCCTGCCTCGTCGCTGCCACCAGCTGGCTGGGCTCCTGCGTGGGGCCATGGGGCTGCCCGCTGCTGCCACACGGAGTGGACCCCGGGCTCCTCTCGCCTCCCCCTCCTCCCTCCTGGGCTGGACTCACCCCGTGCAGATCGGTCTGTCCTTTCTAGTGCCAGTGGAACTGTTTATTTTTTGGGATTTTTTTGGGTTGTGTTTTTTTTTTTTTTTGTACCTGCTTGTTTACTAGTCTGTCCTAGTGCCATGCACCAGCTTTTCACACACATGTACGTACACACACACAACAGAGAACAACACAATTTTAACATGTTCCC
>JMFS01074126.1:0-34586 GCA_000699545.1 Podiceps cristatus | reverse complement strand
ACCCAAAACATTCTATGATTCTATGGTCCTGAGCAACCTGCTGTAGCAAAGCATCCTGCTTTGGGGCAGGAGGTAGGACTAGACAATCTCCAGATGCCCCTTCCAACCTCATCCACTTTGTGATTCTGTGACATGGTGGTTATAAGTGTCTCTTGTTAGCCTAATATTCAAACAAGCAAGTGGCACCTAGGGCAGGGAGAGTAAGCACATAAACGGATACCCAGGCTAAATCAATTTATCATAAACTTTTTTTTTTTTACTTCTTTTTTTCATAGCATGTGTACATCATTTATCTGTCTACCCACACACTTGTGACAGTTGTGAGGTCTGCTTTGGCATGCCCTGAGTTGTTCACATCATCTTGGGGAATATTAAATTAAAATGTCAGCTTTCAGATTAGATACATTTGAGTGCCTTTCTGTATCTTTGTCAGCAGCAGAGTTAGGAGATGAAGACCCTGGATGCAAACAGGCTTTGCCCTAACATTTACTGACTCCTGGAGAAGAGTAACCGCATTGAGTCACACCTCAAAACAGAAGTGGATGCAAACGCATACACACATACATACACGTGTTTTTTAATCACTACCCACAAGAAGTTGCACTTATTTCACACAGCAACACTTTGAGAAAGTATAAGGATGCAAACTGCTCCTCCTGCATGAAAATCAACACCTACAAACAAATACAGATTCTAACAGGCATTTTACACACTACTTATTGAAAAAAATTTAAAGGCATCAGCATCTGGAGAAATTTAATTGCTAACTGTGTCTTGATCTATGTCAAATGGTGCAGATGATCGAGGAGGCAAGCTAAAGGCCTGATGATGTAATGAGAATGTTCTGCATTCCTGAAGGGACCTGTTAAAGAAAGTAAGGTTTGAGTAGACACCTGAACAGGAACAGAGAAGCCTTTTGTGCTGCTAGCTAGCATATAAAGTGATGCAGCCCTGTAAAGCTGCACTCAAAGGAAAAATACCCAGAGACATGCAGTGGGAGCAGGGGATGCAGTGCAGAGGAAGGCAAGATTAAAGCAAGACAAGATGCACAAGCTGTGGACTGAAAATAAGACTGAGATAAATCATTACATTAATGAAAGCAGAACAACCCGTTTTCCATCCTGCTCCTGCACAGGGCAGAATGTTCCTTGGCATGAAAGAAATCGCATGGCTGATGAGAACTGATCTATTGACTTTATCTGAGGAAGACACTGAAACTTATCCAAAATATGTCCAAGTCAACACCACCTTCTTTGCACTCATGTGACACACATCAAATCTCAGTTGTGTTAATGAGCTAAACCTAATCTGCAGAAAACACCGAGACTGATCTCTAGATGATCGTTTTCTATGCCAATACAGAATATTTTTAATGGGGAAAGACAAACCTGAAATTAAAAAGGTGTCAGTAATACAATGGAAATTCATTCCAAACAAACAAATTCCCAATGCATTTGGATGTTTTGGCATGGTACTGCAGTAAGAAACTTGGCATCTCACTCTGGAATTTAGAAGAATTTTCTCCTTCCACATTTAAACCAGCCCAGGAAAAGAACATGGAAAGTGTTCAAACCCAAACCAAAACAATACCACCAACAAAAAACCAAACAAAAAACAAACCAAACCAACAATGACAAAAAAAAAAAAAAAAAAAAAAAAAAAAAAAAAAAAAAAAAAAAAAAAAAACACCAACAATCAGCAACTTTGAGCTTTTTACAACATTTTAAGGTAAAGGTGAGATTTTATTTTTTTTTTTTAATTGTTTCTTTTTTCCTCAGGATTATCTGGCATATGAGGTGTAAATTGTGAGGTGAGATTTCACTCCAGTGCTGGAGAACACCATAAGGAATATATGAACTATACAAAAGTTATTTAGGAGAAGACTTATTTTTTTTTACAAATTTTTAGTTCTAAGAGAACTAAAAACCATATTTGAAAAGCTGACAGCTTTTCTTCAAACCTTTAAATAATAATTTCAAAAGTCAACATTCCTAGATATTTTCTTCTGATCTTTCGTTAGTCACAAAGTGATGAATATTATACATTTGAAAGTAGTTTCAACTAATCAGATGAACAGTGAATTTTAGAAAATAATCTCCAAAACCCCCAAGTATTCTCATTTTTTTTAAAAAAAGGTCCGCATTTAAATAGGTCTATACAAAAGTTTTCACAACTCTAAATTAAAATGCATAGAATTGCTTTCAATACTCAAATCAGCATTAAATCAATACATTCCCAGAAAAATAAATAAACAAGCAAAAACATACACAGTTTGGTACCCCAAAATATTTCACGGCCATGTTTTGGCAATAGGGTTCCTTTAATACGACTGATCTTTTGAAGCCATTTCTCAGGTCTATACCCTGCCTCTAGCACAACTCAGGTTTGCCACAGAGAGGCCTAAATCAATGCTAGCTAAGCAAAAGATATCTTTCTCTCCAGCACCTTTAGTGGAAGGCAAAAGGGAAGAATCCCTAAGCATGCCAGGACAGGTCAGAGTTTCCAGAAGCCACAATGCAGAATTACACTGCTGGGAAAATAACAGCTAACTGGCATCGGCAAGCCCCAAAAAGACACAGCACCAATGGGGAGAGGGAAAGGACACAACTGAAGGAGGCAACAGGAGGACCTTGAGTGCTTCCCCTTCTACCCACTTGCACCATTTCAGGCTTCTGTTGGACAGGAACCCCGGCACAGATAAACTCTGACAGGGAAATCCTTCCACTTCACTGGCAAACTTGAGTCATTTATTGTGGTCTGGGGGAGTTTTCCATGAGCAACAGGCTCAATTGCATTGAAGGAAAGAGTCTGGTCCCCAGTAATCATTTGCCTTGCACTTCGTTACCTAGAGTTAGCACTTCTTCACATTTAGTGATTGCCACAGTTTAGACATTTACTGTCGTACAGCTGGCCCTCAGTACTGCAGAAAGGCAGTCCGAGTTTGATCTTGGCAACTGCTGTTTGTCCGGGCTATTGCAAGAACACCGACTCTCAAGAATTTCTCCAGACACTGAAGAAAAATTCTACTTCAGATCCAGGGTGAAACCCTGAAGAAACCAACATTGAGTCGACCGTAGAGACTCGCTACAGCTCTCGATGGAAGTGGAGTTGTTCCATAATGGAAATCTCAGTAGTGCGTACTCGCAAGGACTGCACTCCTGTTTCCTTTAACTTTGTCACTGGTCCATTAAGTTTCACCTCCATGAAGTGCAAACTCTGAGGAATCTGCCCCAAATTTAACAATAGCTTCATATTTCCCTTTTTTCCTCCAGTTTTAAATGCATTTCTTCAAATGCCTGGTTTATCTCAAAAGATCTTTTTTCACATCCTGAATAACGCAGACTTCCTCTCCATGCCTGATGAAGACTGTCCTATTTCAACACATACTACACAGTAACACTTAGATCAGTAGTAACTTTAGAGGAGTCTTTCAGTCCTAAACATGATGCCCCATTTCTCACTCCAAACACATACTTCTCTTCATGTTTTCCATTAATGGCATATAAATTTCCATCACTATTTCAGTTAAACTTTTAAAAATATACTACAAGAAACTTTACAAGAATACTATTTCAGCTTTAGTTCCCCCCCCAAAAAACAACACTGGATGACAAACAGAAAGCCACCAAATTCACAGGACACATTACCCAGATATGCTGGACCTACATCTTTCCTATATATGCAGGAGAAATTGATTTCAATATTTTCCAGGAAATGACAAAGTCTTTCTTGTGCATATGGAATTTGGGAATTATTACAGTAGCTATAGGTTCATGCTGTAGCCTAAAATTAAAAACACTTGCTTTCATCCATACTGTTCCACTCTGGGTCAGCAACATAACATGCACACCATTCCTGTGGAGAAACCAAAACACTCCCAACACCAACCATTCAACAAAATTACATGTTGTAGGTCAACATGGTGATTTAAAAAGCAGAACAGAAGCTAGCTAGGCATTAGACCTCATCGCACAGGAGTTGCAAAGCTTTGAGTACACGGCAGGAGAAGCAGTGGTCCAAGTTCAGCAAACCACTAAAGACCAGTATCTCAATCCACCTCCACTCTACAAAGCATGTAGACACAAACTTAAGCAGTTTCTTGATGTAAAAATCTTCCTGTCGAGGTGTGAAGATACTGCACATTCAGAAACGGAGAGCTGGGAGATTAGTCTATACCTTCAGCTCACTGGGTGGACTCAGAGCAGTGGCACATACTCTAACTGAACTCAGAACAATTTCTAGGTTCACATCAGATGACTGAAAACTTCCAAGATAAACACTACCCTGCTCGCATGGATGCAGTGAACAGAATAACGCTCATTGCCAATGAGCGAACTGTGAGAGACGGGACACTTCAGTTTCTATTTACTCACTTTCATCAGTGCAGAGGTGGGTTTCTTTACCTTCTCCTGGTTCAGGATTCCCCTTTGACCTTTGATTTTCAGGCTTCTTGAAAAAGAGGCTAATAGAAAAAATTTGGTATTACTACTGGTCAAAAACATTCTATAAATTTCATCTCTTCTGGAATGCTTGGCACATATCTCCCTTTAAAAAACAAGTCTGCTTGCATCATACTCTGTGTATTATTTTTTAAATACTACTCCTACCTGGGACAGCTGAACAAAGCAGGAGATGTATTTCTCAGAAGTTCACCTCCTTCTGCTGCTTATTCCTCCCCCTGAAGGCAACTGTGACTAGATCATCGTAACTACCTCCGCAGCAGATATGCCAGAGGTGGGGCAATCAACAGCAGCTGCCGATCTGTATAGAAGGAGATCCCAGTTTCATCATCAGGTATAAAAACAGCAGATAGGATTTTGGCAACCTCTCTCAAGGGACAAAGTCAGACCCACTTTGAAACAGGTTTTTTGGGGAGATAAGGGGATCCCATATGAATGATGATGTAAATGCCGCTTCCTGCCTAGCCCGATGACAATTTACCAGCGGGCAGTGTGTTATCTGGCAATTCTTCCCCCAAGGCAGATTAGGTGCTGCATACTCCAAATAGAATGTTTCCCAACAGGATGAGACATCCGTGGGTGTTTTCAGCCTTCTATCCAAACAAAGCTCGGTATCTTACTAATCATATACCCATAACATTCTGGCCACAAAAGACAGTTACTGCTTGCAGCAATGCATTTGACAACAGGCCTTTGTATAAAGTAAATTAAAATGCTTTAAAACCAATTTTGAGATGTACTGAACAAGACTTTATAATTGATAAAGCCTTTGCTGAAGTCATCCTTGCAGGCAGAACCTATTACTCTGAGTGCTGCAGGTCTCTGCAAATGTCAAGCTGCCTTGGGTAGAGAGCAAGTCATGTGTGCAGCTTCCAAAAAAGAGAAAAGGACAGTCACTTTTTAAGCTTCCTAGGGCTGGAACTGCAGACATATCTCGGTTGCATGCAGTTAACCTAGGTCTCCTGTCCCTACCATCTGCAAAAGAGATTCTGACCCAGGTTTCTACCTTTTAATTTACCCAATTCAAGGTACTCCAAGTTTACACATTTTTGCTTGATGAAATCAAAGTAACACCTAATAGTGATGGCTTAAGGCAAAGTGATACCCTAAAAAAAAAAATTACAAAAGACAGAGCCAAGTAGAACAAAAAAATAGATATCCAGCCCATCTTCCACCTCATAGTAGTTATATATACCTATGTCAATTCCTGCCAGACAGTTGCATTACCTCACTACAGTACTGGAGGCTTCAAGCATCCCTAAGCCAAACATTCCAGTGCTTAACTATACTGAATTAGAATGTTTCTTTCACTAATGTCTAAACTTAATTTCCTTTGCTGTAAAAATCAACCCATTAATACCCAAAAGGCAGAAGTAGTAATAACTCCATTTTGTTCATCTCTGTTCTAGGCTTTTACCTCTTTCAAGATGTAAACAGCACCCTTTCTTTACCCAAGTCTTTTTTCTAGCTTGCAGGTCCTATTTTGTAGATCTTTGACTTTCTCATACTTCTCCCTGAATAGTCTTTGAGGAGTTTTTACTCTTCCTTGATGTGTGATGACCAAGTCTGGAAAGAGTAACTCAGCCCAGAAAAGGGTATTATGGAATCCCCATGATTTTACTGAAAAGATAGATAGTAGCACTGAGGTCACCAGAGATGTTTTAAGTCTCCAAAAATCCTGTTGTCTCCAATTGATTTACTCTGAAGTCACTTGGCATTTAATTTGCTAAAGCTAGCTTACCCTGCTTTTGAGACTACTAGGATAATCGGTGCATGGTCAAAAGACATGATTTCGCATATTCTTTAGAAGTGACCCAATCTTGCAAAGCAACTTATGCAAACGAAAGCAAGTTACTATACTCAGATTTATCAAAACAATTGAAAAAGCAGAGATATTAAACAGTGATTGACAATCCATGGAGCATTCCAGCACTAACATACCTCTTCCTAACGGTACAGTTGAACCACTTATTCACAGAACCCCCAGAAAACAGGCATGAGCTAATGAAATGAAAGCTGGGAAGCATCAGTCCTAGAGGAATCCGAATCCAAACATCGGAATGCATGCAGGTATGCATACACGTACAGGATAGTTTCATCTGTCCTGAACACTGGACAGACATGTGGCAGAAGAGCAGCATTTTAGAAAAACAAAGTTTGTTTCAGTGAAAAGTGCCAACTTAGCGGCATGTACGATTGCATTGTTCCTTTGTCAAGTCGGTGCCTGCAGCCAATACCCCAGCACTTTTAAATTTATATGACATTTACCTTAGCATAGGCTTGGAAGCTTAACAAAAACCAAGGATCCTGATTTTATACTGAATGACCATGGGTACAAAGACGTTCATATATTTATAATCCCATAACTGGTTTCTCCTCACCACACTGCTTCCTGAAAAAGCAGTATCATTCTTCTGAATAATGCAAGTTCTGATTTAGTAATGTGTCTCTACCTACCTATCTACTGAAAGACTGATCATTTCTGTAGAGCTTTTCAAACTTCAAAATGAAGTTAGTAGGGGGCAGGTACTGTTGCTGGCACGGCACCTAAAAAGAGGGGACATACCAAAACAGATCATGCCACTTCAGGATTTTAAACTGAAAGTGAACCCACAGAGAGTAATGAAAATATTACATTTTCTCTAATTAAATTAGAGGCATCAACCATTCAAGGGCCTGACAGTACTTCTGTAGTAGCACTGACTTAACATTAAGCAAATGGTGATCGTTTCCTGCTCAAGACAGCCCAGGATCGCTCTTAAGTGCCTGTGCACTGATCTACGGTGGTAGGTCACCTTCAGCAAATGAACAAACACATTTCAAAACAATTCAAACAAAGTATAAAATTTTAGGTTGAGGTAGATAGCGGTCATTTGATAATCTGAATGGCTTAATCAGCAAATTCACTGAAGCACAGGAAGTTGTTTCTCAGATTTAAGAGGTCAGAGGGACAGAGTTACTACGTATACGCAGGAACCATCAAACCTGCATTCTCTGCTACGACTGGGGTGAGACAAGACAATTCTGCCACCTTACTGTTGAGCTATTTATCTGATGACACACTAAAAAAAGAAACGAATAGACTTATGAATCATAAGATGATGCTAACTGCAGCAGATGATGAAATTCATGACTCAGGCTACTAAGATTACCATGTTCCAAATTATACTACTTGCATTTCTTTTATGTATTCCTTTGCAGCTAGTATAATTTGTAGTTACCATCAATTAAATGACAGTCATAAACGGAGCTTCTAAAAGATAAAAATGAATCGTGATGCTGAGCCAAAAAGCAATAAAAATGTCAAAAGATTAACTTTATAAATGCCCCAAGGCTTAGTATTAAGATACTAACACAACATGCCAGTGTGTGAGTACGCTCTGACCAAAAGTTGCTTCGCATTTTCATCAAACTAAGTTCAGCATTTTGGCCTGTCAACAGCAGCAACAGGTTGTTTCCTGCCACTCTGCTCTTGCAAAGGACTAAAGTGGTAACTTCTCGCAGAGTTAGGACCGTCAGGAAATAATGCTGCCACCTATGCTTTGAAATAACATATGGGTGGTAAGTATAGACACTGTCAAGTACTCTTCAGATGTACTGCTTAGAACAGGTTTTGGTGCACATTCCTTCAGCTTCCTATCAAAACCTGCCCTTTTTTTAGAGACTTACACTGAAATGGAAATAGGAAGGAAAAAGTGGTGTTCAAAAACCAAGTCATTTGTACCCAGTATCTCCTTGAGTTCCCCCGCCATTTCAGTCTCCAGCAGTGAGAGTAAATGACTGTAAGAGTGAGTTTTTTGATCCTACCTTTAAAGACTAGCTGCTTCCCTAGTAAACAGAGGGACAACATGCAGCACACATCTCAGTGAGGCTGTGATAAATCACTACAGTATACCCAAATGATCGGTCTCAGCTTACACACATTAGCAGTCACGTTACTTGCAAATGGCACCATGAAGTAAATAACAGTCTCTCCAAGAGAACACCAGCACCAAACCGTTCTTGCCCTCTACAATAGTGATGTTTGTAGAGACAATGTAAGGAATTAAGTATTGAAATACAAAGGCTGTTGAATCATAGTGACTGAACTAGGAGGCCCTGACAGCAAAAGATGTCCCAAGAATTTAACAGCTTTGCACATACATCACTGTAATACAACAAAGTCAAGCTCTGCTTAACAAAGTATTTCAAAAAAGTATTAGGAAAAGGCCATTAACGTAAACATACTGTCACCCAACAGCCACTACTTTGAGATGTTTGTTTCTTTCATGTGATGTGTTGGAAGCTGTGGCCCCAGCTGTTCTGTGAGTCACACACACGCTTCCTCCTGCTCCTTGAGCATCTTACAGGACCAGGTACAAATGGCAGAGCCCGCCCAAACAAGCCTCAATTCTTCAATGCTCTCCAATATTAAAAGAAGGAGGAGCAGCCTCTGGGAAGGTAATGACTGCGTGTGTCCTTTCCAGGGGAGAGGTTCACAGACCACCCTAGTAAAAAAATTTGTGCTATATTCTGTGCAAAACCACTGGAAAAAAAAGATGGCATATAAGAACTGTCAGAGACTTGTATCTTCCCCACTCCCTTAACAGAAGGTTTTACTATCAAGAAGTATCTTGCATAAATAACAGTTGGGAGAGTTGAGCAGCCCTGCCAAGAAGGACTTTGGGGTACTAGCAGATGAAAAGCTGGAGATGAGCCAGCAACATGCGCTTGCAGCCCAGGCAGCCAACCATACCCTGGGCTATATCCAAAGCAGCGTGGCCAGCAGGTCGAGGGAGGGGATTCTGCCCCTCTGCTCCGCTCTGGTGAGACCCCCCTGCAGTGCTGCCTCCTGCTCTGGGGCCTCAGCATAGGAGAGACGCGGAGCTGTTGGAGCGGGGCCAGAGGAGGGACACAGCAATGATCCGAGGGCTGGAGCAGCTCTGCTGTGAAGGCAGGCTGAGAGAGTTGGGCTTGTTCAGCCTGGAGAAGAGAAGGCTGCGGGGAGACCTGATTGTGGCCTTCCAGTCCCTGAAGGAGCCTAAAAGAATATAGGAAAGATGGGGAAAATCTTTTCAGTAGGGACAGCGGTGACAGGACAAGGGGTAATGGTTTTAAACTAAAAGAGGGGAGATGTAGACTAGACATAAGGAAGAAATTCTTTACAATGAGGGTGGTGAAGCACTGGAACAGGTTGCCCAGAGAGGTGGTAGAAGCCCCATCCCTGGAAACATTCAAGGTCAGGCTGGACGGGGCTCTGAGCAACCTGGTCTGATTGAAGATGTCCCTGTTCATCGCAGGGGGGTTGGACTAGATGACCTTTAGAGGTCTCTTCCAACCCAAACCATATTGTGATTCTATGATAAGATGCCACAAAATTCAATATGCAAGTACAAGAATTGATAATTTCACCCCAAAAAATTACAAAGTGTTGCAGAGAAAACAGGTAGCCACAGTAGCCAATCCTTGGGCCAATAGAGAAGTTAAAACCAGACAAACAAAAGGTTGTAACTAGGTTTAAAAAAGACACAACGAACAACAAAACAACACAACTTTACAGAGGGAAGGTTACAGCTGGAAGAACAAATGAACAGTATCTCCACCTCTTGCTGGCAAGGACACAGGATGAAAATTACAGGCAGATTGATGAGTTTATGACAACAGCACACCCGCAACATGAACATTGGCAACAGTCAGCTTTCAAAAAGAGGTTGGCATTGCTTTTGTGGAATCATCATTTTGACAGTTATCTTAAATTAGGAGAAAGAAGAAAAGTTGCTATGGAACAGATCTGCATTTCCCAACAGCAGACTTCAACTTTAAACAAAGTCCTATGAGGAGAAAAAAAAATGTTTTTCAAATAAAAATACTTCCAATTCCAGCAGCCTCTACCTGCATCTCCCAATATCAAGGTCAGCAGGCTTTTACTTTAGAGTATTCACCCAATTTTCATCACAGTAGCTGGACCAAAGCATCTTCAGTCTATTTGCCCCAAAGGAATTCTCCTGGTTTCTCTCCTGAGGGAGACTGAACCAATTCTGTAAACTGAAAGTGAGATACTTGTACACAAAGAAATCCTGAGTTGCGCTGACTATACACACTTGCGTTGTACATGACTTTTACCCTGCACAAGGCTTCTTACATGTTTGCTCAGCGTTTCAGCTGGTAGGACTTGCATGGCTTGCAAGCAGTCTGCAATTTACCATGGCTCATGCAAACACAACATAAAAGTTTGAAGTGTACTATTTACCACTTAACATCCTTCTATTGAACCTCAAGACACACAAGACTGTCTACTGGGTACATAACTCTTACTTTCTCCTTCAAGAATTGCCCCTGTGTCCACTCCACTCCTGCCTTAGCAGGCCAAGGTTGGGGAGCAAGCAATAACTTAACCCATCACAGGGTACATAAGGTAACACTATTAAGAACTTGCATTTCGGGTTCTGGTAACACCACAACAGACCGTCTTTGAGAGCAACAGAGAAACCTTATTACCAGAGTGAGGACAGGGAACAGAACAGAAGTTCTCAGAAAGTTAGTTAGAAAGAGAAGCTGCAGCAATGTGTGGAGGACTCAGTAAGTGATGGAGAGAACATTATAAATGTTCCAGCTGCCCTTGGAACGAACTACATGCAACCATGTACTGACTGCAAGGCCGTAATACGCACTCAACAGCACAGCTATCCTGGGTCCCATCTGGGAGAACAGGCAATCCACGACACGCCTGGTAAGGGCAAAACCTGCTGTTGAGTCATCTAGAGGAATAATATCTCACATCTCAAAGCCCCATGGCTCACATACACCATCTTCTTCCACTTCAAATAAGAATTTTTTCTCCAGAGCTGTCAAGTGTGCCAGAATCCACTATACCGATGCCAGGTGGTACAGCTCTTGGCTCTTCTGAAACATCAGGCCATCAAGTTGAAAAAAGAGGTCATAAAGAAGCTAAAGGACTGCTAAATTGACAGATTAAACTCGTAATACCACACTCAGGATACCAAAAACTTCTAGTCCACAGTGGAACTGCCAAGCAGTCTGCTTGACCATGCTACCAATCATTACAATTGCGGGAAAGTTGAATAGCTGGAAGTTCATAAGTGAATAGAATCATAGAATCATTAAGGTTGGAAGGGACCTTTAAGTTCATCAACTCCAACCGTCAACCCAACACCACCACCATGCGTACTAGACCATATCCCAAAGTGCCATACCTATAATTTTTGAACACCTCCAGGGATGGTGACTCCACTACTTCCCTGGGCAGCCTGTTCCAGTGCCTGACCACTCTTTCAGGAAAGGAATTTTTCCTGTTATCTAATCTAAACCTCCCCTGGGACAACCTGAGGACATTTCCTGTCAACCTATTACTAGTTACTTGGGAGAAGAGATTGACACCCATGTCGCTACAACCTCCTTTAAGGTAGCTGTAGAGAGCGGTAAGGTCTCCCCTCAGCCTCATAGAACATTCTGAGTTAGAAAAGACCCACAAGGATCACAAAGTCCGACTCCTTCCCTGCATAGTACAACCCCAAGATTCATACCATGTGTCTGAGAGTGTTGTCCATTGCCTCCTCTTCTCCAGACTGGAACACCCCCAGCTCCCTCAGCCGCTCCTCACAGGACTTTTGCTCCAGACCCGTCACCAGCTTTGTTGCCCTTCTCTAGACATGCTCCAGCACCTCAATGTCTGTCTTGTAGTGAGGGGCCCAAAACTCGACACAGGACTCGAGGTGCGGCCTCACCAGTGCTGAGTACGGGGGGGTGATTGCTTTCCTACTCCTGCTGGCCACACTATTCCTGATACAAGCCAGGATGCTGTTGGCCTTCTTGGCCACCTGGGCACACTGCTGGCTCATGTTCAGCCGGCTGTCGACCATCCCCCCAGGTCCTTTTCCACCAGGCAGCTTTCCAGCCACTCCTCCCCAAGCCTGTAGCACCCCATGGGGTAAAGAAACGCATGCCAGGGAGTCTTAGCAAGCTTTCCCGGCTCTGCTGTACAGCCAGGGGAAGGGGCTACCCCTAGGCCTCAGGCTGCTAACCAGCTACTGGCCACACAGCGGGGTAACAAATACAAACCAACACCACATCTTCACACAGCAGGGCGTATCTTGTTTCTCCCCACCTACTGGTAACACACCTTGAAGCTGTAACACACAGATGCCAGACAAAAGGAATAACAACACATCTTGATGTACTGCAACTCCTGAATCTAAAGCTGCCAAAACCCAGTTCCAAGACCCGAGGCCATGCATGCCCACCACAGTGCAGGCTGGCACTAAGAGAACAGAGTTCCATGTCATAACAGCTGATGTGTCCACAACCCTAAAGGACGGGACAATTTGACAATTGTTTTCAGCCTATCCAGCCATGGTGTGTCGGCTGTGAAAAAAACACGTTTGAAGAAAACTGCTGCAGGAGCTGGAAGTGAAACATGGCATGGTGCATAATCTGAATGCCTGTCAGCACAGACCCAGAAAACTGAGGAGTTTTCACCTGTGTTTTAAATTATATGAATGAAGATCTGGCTCTCAAACATCCACCATGGTCTAGAATGCCATCAACTTGCAAACTACTAGACTCCTGCTTTGAAATCAGGATCAATTCATACTAATTTCCTTGTAAACTGGGGAAATGAAACAAATGCAGATGAAATAAATCTTCTCATTTATGAGAGGTTCTTGAGGCACTTGCCTATGAAGGAATATAATTTAACCTATACAAAGGCTATAGGCTATGCAAATTTGCAGCCACTGGAAAAAAAAATAGTTAAAATACTAGTGAGTGCTTATAAGGAGGACTCCATACTAGCAGAAAGCTATTTTGAAGTACAGAAAAACCCCACCCTTCTCTAAACTACCCAGGCAGAAGTGTTAAATACTAATGGAGTGAGCAGCAAACTACATGGAAAGATGTAGCAATGTTACTGAGGGTGTTAGGGTGGGCATGAAGATTAAGAGGCAGTGAAGAGAACAGCAGGAGCCTCCACCAGCAACCAGAGAAACAGCATTCAGAAAGAAGGAGTAGTTCCTACAGCTCCACCCAAATAAATGATGTTGTTGGCCCAATATGCTGAAGAGGATTTCCTCTTTCCAAAGGAAAACAGTCCAATCCCAGGTCTGCAGGCTGGGTTAAGTAGAGGCGGAGGGAGGGGCTGTTGGCAGGTGCCTGAAGAAAGCGTATCCTCTCAGGTGACTGTTACCAGCCCTACAGCCTAGAAGGCAACTGTAGTAGCTGACTCGGGTATGATGTCCTGAGCAAAAGCTGACACCGACACACGGCTGGTAGACACCACGGCACAGAGTGCAGAGAGAACACAAATCTGAACAAGTAACAAAGATAACAGTCCTCATGAAAGGAAGCTGTCCGCACCAAGACCTGCAACTGCAGGCTTACCACTACAGGCCATAAGAAGGTATGGATGCCTTGGGCCCATGACAGCAACTGAACTCGTTACTTCCCGGTGAAGCAATACCCAGCCCCTGAAGGTCCCCCCCAACCTGATCTGTGCAAGGACACTGCTCAAAACTGCAGAAAGCTGGTACCAAGGAACAGCACGGGAAGTTTCATTTGGGCTTCTAAGAAGCAGCAACAAGTGAGTAAGGACACAGATCATTCCTGCAGGATCACTTCAGCCTCCCTTCTCTATCCTCCAAGTACCCATCTTCTAGCCAGAAGAGATGCAGTTGAAAAAGGTGTGTCGCAAACTAAACAGCAGGAGGTCCATTACCATGGATTAGTGCTCAGCTTTAGCAGGACAGCTGTGCAACATGACCCTGAACCAATCTATTTTCTCAAGGCCTCCAGCAAGTAAGAAATGAAAAGAAAGCCACAGCTACAAAATTACCACAGGAAAGGTCAAAGTAGAAACAAACAGACACTGGTGACACTAAGACTGTAATCATCTAATTCAAAGGGAAAAGCTGTCTCATATCCTGACACCATTGTACCAAAAGTTTTCAAAAGTTTTATTGCATTTATGGCAAAAACAAAAACCAAAATACCCCCCCACACACAAAACAATCTCATGTGCTAAATTCCACATGCGAAATTGTATTACTTACAGCTGGTGATGAGATTTTGAAAAAGACTGCAATTTTTTTAATCAAGCATACACAGAGACTTCCGGTTTCTGAAAATGAAAGGAGGTTAGCAATTTGGGGATTTAAGAAGTACATTTTAGGTTGCATGGACTCTGGAGCAGGAAAACTGGGCAAAAACCGTAACACAGAACACCACAAACCACCAGGCTGGTCTTCTAACCTCTATTCAGTGTTTAACATCAATTAAAATTAAAGTTAGCCTTTTATAAACAGTGAAAGACTGCAATCAGTATTTGGAAAGCACCCACAAAATTGTTGTTTATTTTCATTGATAAAAAATAAGGTATTATGCTTATATGATTTCTGTAATGAAAGTATTTATCACACTAACCAAATATTCTACACAGAAAATATTTTTAACAAAGGTTTTGCTATCATTGGTTATACAGACATCAGAGAAATTAAAAAATTATCATTTAATGAAAAAAGAAGGAAGCATCTTACATGCTATTCCATATAAAACAAATAATTGGTTTAAGGATGGAAAACCAAGTCTAGTATCAGAGATGGACCTGCCAAGATGGCATCTTCTATCCACTGTGGACTGTATTATTGTACCTGAGGGCTCCCCAGCTCCCCTGGTGCTGCTTCTTGACCACACTGCATTTTTACATTCTTCAACTGACAACATACAGCTTCAGTAATTCCTCTACAAAATACTAGTCTGCCTACAGTGCTGTCCAAGAGCAACACCCAGAGGCTAAATATACTGCTACAGCAACTCCGCACGTTTTGACTTATTTCTTTCTGAGAAGGAAAACCTTCATAAAGATAAGCAACAATTTTCTGTAAAAATAAGGAGCTGACAAAACTCTTTCAATTGAAACATTAACAGGCAAACAAACCCACTCATGACAATCACACCTTTATAGCTATTGTGAACAATGTTTAAGAACAGATGATATATGCATACACTTACGTAAAGCAAATACGCAGTCGTTTTTGCAAATGCTTGTGTATGGTATTTTGGATGGCAGCAGCACTGCAAAATAGCAACTAGAAGGATGCCTGCTCTCTAGAAAGCAAATGGCATTTTTCAAATTCAGAAAGACGGGAAAGAGGCAGGCTGCTCTCCATTTCCTTTACCAGTTGTCAAACCAGTATGTTTGGGGGTTTTTCCCCTTAAATCTTGAACGCAGTTGCTGTAGAAACATCTTTGCTATGCAATAACAAAAAGCCTCCAGCAAAAAGGTAATACCCTAGAGCATCTTTAAGACAAACATGTTATTTGGAATAACAGTAAGAAGAGGGACAGAAAAATGGATACAAAACCAAGTCACTAAAGCTTCATCTTAAAGATCTCTGGCATGTAACAAGACTATTCTCTGTAAATTTAAAGCCTAGATAACAGGTAAAGACTGACAAACTGAGAACACAATCAGTAACACCATGCTTATATCTCCAAACACTGATTGAGAATAGAATGTACTTAAAACACACTGAAGATTCTGTAATCACAAACCATGACTGCACCTACCAAACCTTTTATATTCTGAGATTTCAGATCAGGACAACGATTTCAAAACCAAACAAAAGCAGAAGTCTCAATCAAACACCTGATGGAAAAGTTTCTCATCTATTGAGTAGGGTTTGCTCCATTCTCCTCAGTTAAGTGCATATTTTTTTCATCTGCCTTTTCAGAATCACATTCTTCACATGGCTCATGCTCTTCACCTGGCTGTGGTGAAACTGGAATCCCATCAACTACAAGGAAGCAATCATGCCTCAGCACCTGCTCAGCTGTCAGTCTGTTACAGCAGAACAAATTCAGGAGAAGAGATTTAACTTTGTCATCCTACAAACAGAGGGAGAAGGATTTAATCAGTAAGCAAAACAAACTCGATTACAAATAACAATCAAGTATTTGATGAACACACCTGTAAGTGCTTAGGGCCCAAAGCCCTCGCAAAAGGTTGTACCATAGCATTCCCAATGGTAAGCAACACTTGACAGTTACAGCACTCATTAACAAAAAAATAAAAGCAAGCATTCAGCACCAGGTCTGTCAACCTGGGGACAGCAGATTTCACAAAAGAGCATGAGCTGTTATATTTTAAAATATCAATTCACTGAACTACTATAAATTAGAGAAATACCGAAGTTGGTCTTCCTACTGAGAAGGAACAGAACAAGTGCCATTCACCTTCTACAACTTCATCTTTTAACTTTTGTCAGGTTGCTTTATCTCTCTACAAAAGCATAGGAAGAAAAAGAAAACCACAGTAATGGGCTCTACATCATCAGGAGCTATTTTGCTATTAATCCGTCACTTAAACTTAGGCTCTTTGGATTTATCAGAAGGGCTTATGTGCCTAAATGCTTAGCACATTAACAGTGCTAGACACCACACACAAAACCAAACCACAGCTGCTACACATATGCATAAGCATCAGGTGTTGAGGGAGGAAGAGCACACACTGGATTTGGACAAGGGAACTGCAAGAAAAACAAATCTCAAATGCTGATCTAGAGCGCTACATTACCAAACCCCAATGCAAACAGAATCCTTCCATAAGGAGGCTTCCTTGCTTGCAGTCTCCAAGCCAGCAACACCTCTGAGCAGGGTCAATGAAACAGCAAAGCACAGGATACCTCTACACCTCTCACCTATTCTCCTTTCAACCCAGACAGAAGAATCACCGTGATGCAAAGGAGCGTACACAAGTAGTCAAAAATTTTAAGACAGAAACAAGCAATTTCCAACTCTTCCACTAATTCTAAATGTGACTCTCAAGAATTAGCCATTCCCCAAATAATCAGAAAAATGGGTGAAAACCATTTTTCAGATTCAGATCTGAAAACCATTCATCTTAGACATAAAAGATTGGAGCATTTTAAATGTTTTATAAACATTTATCACAAAAAGTCTGTAGTTATGAAGATCCAAATATGTGCAATGAAATACAAGAGTAAACCATGACTACATGCTTCCTCTGCAAAATTAAAAGTGAAGAAAGTCTTAGCACTTAAAAGAGCTCAAAAAAGCTTTGTACATGCATATTTGCATTGTATGATACTGTCAAATGTCTGTCAACAACAAATATCCCCTTCTCACACTAAGGAAACTGATAATTGATTCCACAAGAGGAAATTTAAAAAAAAGTTATAATAAAGAAATATACATAAACAAGTGATGCACAATGCAACAATTGCTCATCGCCCAGCTATCAATAGCCTGTCCCTGGCCAACTCTAGTTTTACATCCTGAGCATGACGTTTTATGGCCAGGCTGGCCCAGCTGTCCTGGCTGTGCCCCCTCCCAGCTTCTCGTGCACCTCTCCGCTGGCAGAGCACGGGGAGCTGCAAAGTCCTTGGCTTAGTATGAGCACTACAACTACTTAGCAACAACTAAAAACATCAGTCTGTTATCAACATTATTCTCATACTAAATCCAAAATACAGCACTGTACCAGCTACTAGGAAGAAAATGAACCCTGTCAGCTGAAACCAGGATAACAAGAAATACTGCTGTTGGACAACATTTCATCGTGTTTACTCCATTTCATTGTGTTTGCTTTTAGCTACCTTTTTTTTTTAATATGTAAAACTGGATGTTGAAACACATTGAACGTTGAAGCTTAGCGTGACTGAGTGGCTTCTCTCTAATCTTTACTTTTCCTCAACAGCTACCTAAGATTAATATCCCTGTTTTAAAGCTAAACATTATTTTCCTCTGGCAATTTTACATTTGCTGAAAACAACAAAAATTTTACTAGTTGCAAGTGTGCAATTCCTCTGGGCACAAGGCTGAGATGGAAGGGAAATTGCCAGCCTGTCAAGAGCCTGCAGATGGGCATGGAGATTAATTCTGAATAAGCTGATTATAGATAAAGCACTTAAAAGCAAAATAGATTTTCCCCAAGAACTGGGACAAGGATTAACAGCCAGAGGTCCAAAAGATTCCCCAAGAAACAGCTGAAAGATAATTATTAGTATAACATTTCTTAGTAAAACTCTCATGTGTGTTTCTGTGCACTGCAGGCAGCACAGACTGCTTTCCAGCAGACGTTGGTGGTTGGTGCACGTGCATGCACACATCCAGGATGAATCCTTAAAACATGCCAACAGTGACACATTGATTATCACTGTATCACCTGACAAAGACAAAATCAAATGCTTTTCATCAGGGAAAAAATGTTAAAGAAACTTGATCTTATTAAAAGCTGTAAAATGAATTAATCCCTGCCAAGAACGGTAACGGCTAAATTCATTAACTGTCCTTGAGATAAAGGCAGCTGTTTGCACTTCAGAAGACACCTGCTACAGAAGATCACAGAAGTACAACACCCTGAAACTGGCCATTTAAACTTTGATTTGCCTACTTCAGACCTTAATTGCAGAAGACTATCACAGCAGAAATTTTATGGAAAACAGAAGTGAACCAACTCCTTTTTTCAATATCCCAATAAATCTTTTCTATTTCCTTGAACAATTATGTTTCCCTTATACACAACAGACAGATAGGTTTTTCAGTATTTAAGGATTATTATGCATCATCCTGAATGACGCACTGGGCAGACAGCTCTGGACAAGTTTTGTGGAATACATTTAAAACCTCCTAGTTGTCCCTAATGGTGAATCATGAAGTACTAAATATTCTTTCCTATAGTACTGTGTGTTTCATGAAATTAATTTAATTTTTAATAAGAAGCCAAGCAACTATAACGTGCAATAAGAAACATTATTTACAGGATCACCTCCCTGCTCAAATGCTGCATGTTTTATTCTTTTATTTTCCATGGTAGTGTCACATTGAAAATAATTTTGCAGGGAGATTTGGTGGTCTGTGCTTTATCAGTAATGCTTTCATCACTGGAAAACATTGCTGAAATGAAGTTATTAAAAGACATACTGTAGAGGATGAGAGTCATCTAATAAAACAAGATTATTTACAGTACCATGTTATGCAGTGATACACAAACTACCCTGCCTGACTGGAACCAGTACAGCTGTGTTAGTCTGGTACTGTACCATGACAGTTTCTTAACCTAAACACAGTAAACAGGATACACTAAGCTCAGTACAAACACAACTCTAGTAAATCTAGACCAATTCTGAGCCCATGCTTTCCTAGGTTTCTCCACAAAGCAGGCAAATCATTAAT
This sequence comes from Podiceps cristatus, assembly GCA_000699545.1. Taxonomy (NCBI): domain Eukaryota; kingdom Metazoa; phylum Chordata; class Aves; order Podicipediformes; family Podicipedidae; genus Podiceps; species Podiceps cristatus. The sequence continues at coordinate 14,940 of JMFS01074126.1, read as the reverse complement.
GCAGAAGTGTAACCAATAAAGAGGAATTTATTATTAGCATTTCTTTCGTGCTTAACAAAACAATCCAAATTTATCTGACCAACAGCAACTTCACTGCTTTGTTTTCTACTTTTCCATTTAAAGAATTTTTCTACTTTTCTGGGAAATATAGGGATTAACCTCTAATTCTTCCCCATATTCCTTAGAAAAATCTATCCATAACCCAAGACTTCACTTAAAAGCTAAACAGAGCCACCTGCTTGCAGATTTTTAATAAGGCCTGATTTAAGGAGTTCCATGTCCTTCTCAAATCTACATAAAGCAGTAAGCTCGCAAAGTAAGATCAACAGTATAAGCATGATACGAGAAGCAGTCCATACAGATTACAAACCACAAGGGTAACCCACTCAGGGGAGATGGGAGGGACACACAACAAAGGCAAAGCAGTCAAGCAACTAGGCAGACAGAAGTAGAGCAAGAAGTATGAAGCAGAAACTAGTATGGGAAGGCTAGTGTTTTGAAAAAGGACCATAAACCTCCCAGTGAATTTCTTTAAACTATATATGGTGGCATGTCTTTTATTATTCCAGCTTTTATGAGGGGGAAAAGGAATTGCCTGTAGCAAAGGTAGAAGAGGTTAAAAGCAGGCAAGAAAAAAGGTTTTAACTTCTCGCCAGAAGGCTGAAACCTTATGGGAGAGTTGCGCAAGAAAATAAACCCAAGGAATGACAGGCACTCAGGTAACTAAGGCACACAGAGAGGCAGCCATAAAATTGTCTGCTTATGATTAACATCCAAGAGAGACAAGTTAGCGAAGGATCAACTTCAAAGTTGGAGACCTAAGCTGGGAAACATGAAGGCACGCAAGTCTTCTTCTCAAAGAATCACTGAGACTTTGGGCAAGAATAAGTTTCAAAAAAGGGACTAAAAACAGATTGACAAAAGTTGCTGACATACAGTAGACAGGGAACAACAATTGCAAGTAAAAACAATGAAAGCAACAACATAAATTTGTATCATGCAGGGTCCACTTATATCTCTCCATTTGTTTCAGAGGCATAGGAAAGTGTGTGTTTCACACACAGAAAAAAAGAATTAAAGGACACAATACGTTTTTACAACTGCATTTAAATGTTTAAAATTAAGTAGGCTGTTTTATTAACGCTCAAGCATTGTGCAATCATTATGCAGGAAGACAAATGAAGAAAGTCAACTTCCCTGACTTCAGAAGAGACAGGTTCCTAATTCCAATACCTCCTTTGAGGCTGAATCTCAATGACATATTCCCCAAATCTGTAACTTGGCACCATTTGATTAATAGTTATCAGTGAAGAAGTTGTTCCTCCTGAGGTCAGAGTTAAATATTAAGAAAACTCTTGGGATTTCTACCTTCTCAAGCATCATTTTATTTGTGCATGCTATTTAGAGTTAACCAAATAGTCAATTAAGAACATTTTCTCAACCCAGCACTTACAATCAAATGTTTGACTAAAAAAAAAAAAAAAATATCAATTAACCCCCTCTAAACAAGAGCAGTCTTATCTTCCTCATCTGACAATTAACATACCATGACAACCACATCCACCTCAGGTGTTCCATCTTCTTTTATGCCAAATTCCTGGTTTTGAACACAAAGCTGTAAATGAAAAGATACATAATGCATAACACTAGTGTTTCTTTTGTTTTTCATTTAACAAAACCAAACATCAGTCAAGAAAATTTCAGGTTTCAAGTGAAAATGGATTGCTATGGGAAAAATCACAAGGAAAGGCTTTTTTTTTTTGCAATTACACAGTAGGGTAAAATATGCAATGGGCTCAAGCTCCCTTTACACAGAAAGAAGGGGAAAAAAATTAGTATCAGAAGAAACTTCTAGAGGTCAAAAGAAACAGACTTTTAAAAATATGACTCAAAGACCATGCCCAAGCTGTGCATTTGATTATATAACCCTCCTTAAGCAACGCTGAAGGGTAAGTGCACTCTAACAGACAAACATGAACCCTGTACCCATAAAGTACAGTTTCCCATCTTTACTATTGCCTAGAACCATGCCTGAGTACAGCATTTTTGCAAACCCTGCCTGCAGTTTCAGCTGAAAATGCCTCTATTCTGAACAATTACATAGATAGCAAAAGGAAGCATGTCTTTAGTCAGCGCTGGGCTCTTGTGCCACACATCAGTAGAGGACTCAAAAAATCACTGTCTCAATTTTAAAAGCGTTTAACGCAAGAGAACACAATTTCAGATGCCCAACATGAAACTGGCAACTGTTGAACATAATCCTAACACTTGAGGTACAGTTTTCCATCAAATGATCAATACAACACCAAGTCTGAGCTGGTGATTAGTTATACATGGATTAATCTGAAATTCAGCTGGCAAACTTGGATGAGGTTTTAGAAGAATGCCAATATGCTGTATCCCAGGTATTGTCTTCCAGAAGAGCCAGACATTAGTAAAACTGCCCTTGTTTTTCTGGGAGGTTTTTTTGTGTTGGTTTGGTTTTTGTTTAACTGTGGGGTTTTTTGGTTGCTTGTTTTTGGGTTTGTTTTGGGCTTTTTTGGTTGTTGTTTTGGGGTTTTTTACTGTTGTTTGGGGGGGTTGTTTGGTTTTTTAGTGTATGGGGTTTTTTTTAACTCACATCTACTCATAAAAATCTTTTTTCTAGAACAGATGACGATCTGAATAGTGGCACTGAAAGTGTTCTAACTGCACCATACCATGTTAGTAAATTATAAACATCTAGGATATTAAGCTACACCTTATCTATTTACAGCAGAAAAATTACTTAGTTTTAAGCAACTGCTTCCTAAATTGGGAATAAAACATAATGAAGAATGACTTTTATATGAACCAGCTTCATCTTCTCAGCACAGGTAACTGACAGTGGCTACCTATCCCCTTGCAGTTTCTGCCTCTGTTAGGATGTGGTTTTAAGATGCTACGGCACAGAAGGGATTACCAAAGCCATCACTGTGCAGCTGATGGAACTGCCAGTGTTTCCCAGGAAGACCCCCATGTACCCGGAGCTCCAAATGGTACTCAGTGAACCAGTTCCAATATATCAAGTGCTCATGCAAAAGCACTGCCTGGAAACATCAGCACTTGCTGGGTAGTTTGTAGCTTTTCAAGTCTAGGAGATTTGAAAGTTTCCCATTCAAAACACTTGGCACTGACACCCCGAGTTGAGGAGGCACCAATACAGTGCCAGAAGACAAAAAGGCGATGGAGGAGATGCTATGCAACATACCACCTAACACAGGAAAGTAGATTGCTTTCTCCTTCCTGGCATAACACGCACTAAGAAACAAAACACGTATCTGAGCACTGTTGCCAGCAAGATAACATATGACAGTCCCATCCTTGCTGTCATCTTCCCTCTCTTTTGATCTGGGTAATTCCTCAGGGGTAAGGTCACAAAACAGAAGAAAAAAAAAGTAGAAGTAAAAACTGACAGTCCACAGCATATGGAACAAAAGCATAAATTTTGTTCATATTACTATACAAATTACATCGTATATTTCACAGAAAAAAGAAAAAATTCCCATCTTCTGCCCATAATCCTAACTCCCCCTTATTTCACCAAAATATTTCAAAGCAGAAGTTGGAGATAACACTGCTCTTTATAAGCCAGCTGCAGTTCCATAATACTACTAGAAACTCTCCCACAAGCCATAACATACCCAGAAGAGAAGGCAGCCGTAAGCATACATGTCAGAGGCTGGAGAAGGCAGCTGTCCCATTTTCAATTCAGGAGAAACTAAGCTCAGGGTACTGACAACCATAGTGTTTGCTGTAGCACGCTGTTCCTATGGGGAAAAAGAAAATTGTACCCATAATGTCAAGCAAGACTGACAGCACATTGAAGCAGATTATCTCCCTCTCCCTTTTGTAGTGTCAGACAACTTCACCATAGCGGTCTGTGCTGATCCAGACTGAAATGTAAAAATCCTCCTTTACTGATTAAAAAAAGAAGTGGTGTGTAAAAGAAAAGATAACATCACACATCTATCATCTGTAACTGTAACAGAAGAACAGGAATGGCAGATTTTACTCCATACTAGAGCCATTGAAGCTCATAAGGTAGTAAAGAATACAAATCTGCAAAACTACTCCAATTAGAAAAAAACCCATGCAAATATTAAAAGGCCTTCAGCACTATTTTGGAGAACTTTAGTTCTTAAGTTCAGTTCAGCTTTCCTATTTTTTCTTCTCTGCCTTTCTGGTCTTTACCTGAGACTAGCTGCTTCCTCCTTCCCGGTTTCCAGCACATTTTAGGACTGCCTACTGTCAAAATAAAAGCTAGACTCCGAGTTCTATCTCCTTCCATGACAGCAGCCAGCACCAGGTATAGCCAGACTGAAGACTAGTCTCCAGATGGCCAAGACTACTCGGTAACACATCCTTTACCAGCTCCGCTCATGCATTTGTCATCATGCAGAAAGTACAACCACTGAGCAGTACTGACACCCCTATAGTGAAGGCACAAACCGGATCCAGACTGAGAACCATGAGTGGAACTTTCCTGCTCTGTCACACGGGAGCTGCTTTTTCAGCACAGCCCGTACCCGCAGGGAGGAGTAAGAAGAGGGACGGTCTTCCTCAGCTCTTGCAATTTTCACTGTGACACCATCTATACCAAGTATGACCTTTCAGAAACTTCCACTGACAAAAATTTTTTAAGCGTGTTGAAAACTGAAGTTTACTTCAAGGGAAGCACATCTTGCTGTCCAAACATTTGACACTTCATGAGATTAAAAGAAAATGCATTTCCAAAGCAGAGAAACTTACTTTTATTTATATTGTGTCTATTATATTAATATAATGACATACTATTATAATATTTATTACTATTAAAAAAAAGGCATGAAGCAGACCTCTACCTCAAAAAATGTTTTATCTCAAACTTGAGTTTAGAAAGTCAAGAGGTGACTATGCAAGAGATACCATAATTGGAGACTTTGTTACATAAACACAACGAACAGTAAGAAATAGCTTGTGTTCTTAAAGGATATTAGATTGTTCCCAAGAACAACTATGAAATTCTTTACTACAGAAACTGAGGACTAAATTAGAAGTACACAGAAATGCAGGTATATGTAGGCAACGTACAAAATCCTGTTAATTTACCAAATACCATGATAGATTAAAACACATACTAGAACCTCATTACCTATCAAATAGAAAAGCAAAGACTTCATATGAGCTTGACTATCCCTTCTTCAAACATGAGGTCTTACTGCCACTTCTGATGATGCTGATACCATTAAAGACACACCCAGCCAAACAAACAGCTACTGCAACTTTTCTTTTTTGTTCCAGTTTTGCTTATCCAGAGCCCACACTCAGTAATTCTTTTCCCAAGATTAAGCTGTGTTTACAAAATTTCAACAAGACTGAAAGTGCCCAATCCTATTCAGAATATGAAGCAGGAGTCCCATTGCTAAGCACAATGATTATCAGTAAGTCTTTTAAACTACACACACAGTTGTCTCTTTTGACACATAATTCTGACAAAGTCACTAAAGGAATTCTTTATTTTACCTCTGATTTTGTGAAATCGAAGTCTCCAACAATTCCTTGTTTTCGATTCACAGCAAAAACATTATTTCCATGCAGAGATCCATGTACTATATTAGCTCCATGCAACGTTTGTAGGCCTTGGGCCACTCCTTTCATCACTTTTAATACCTCCTAATGATTTAATTTGGGTGTTTATTACAAAGATAAATATGGAAAAAACAAAGCACAGTATCAAGTAAGTTTCTATCCAGAACTGAGACTTTTTTTAAGGTTTGTACACGTTCAAAGTTCATGCCAATTCCATTTTATGAAGTATGGCTTAATTCCCAGTAAGATTATTATGACTTGCACAGCCAGATAGAATAAAAAAAAAAAAAAAAAAAAAAAAAAAAGCAGTCACTGATTAATAAATCACTAACATGAAAAAATAGGGGGTGGAGAAAAACAAAACAAATCAACAAACACCAAAGCCAAACCAAACCAAACAACAGAAACCATGCAACTAGGCCCAAGTCAGCAAAGAGAAGCTTCAAGTCACCAAACAGAGCTAGAGAAAAGACTCTACTGGCTTCTAGCTAATGCTTCTTTGAGAAGGGATGACTATCCAAACCGCCTGTACCCTGTGCGGGGGGGAGGGAAAGGAAAGGGCAAGGAGATGAAGTGAGGGAGGAGGGAAAAGTACACACGCATGAGCCCTCTAAAACTTCAATACAGAAATGCCTGCCCTTATAAATCTAACATGTTTACTCCAGTACTTTTAAAACGTACTAGTAATACATCTGAAGCATTCATTTTAATTAAAAAAGTGTATCCAAACAAAACCTCTTTTAGAAAGTTAAACTACTGCCTGACCAGATGCTAAGAATGCCAGTCAAGCTATCCTATGCAACTTTGTACAGTCACTGTCAGCCACCAAAAGAAGTACACTGATGAAACACTATCAGCACCATAAGATACAGCAAAACAGTAAGAGTTCAGTTCAAAAACATACAAAATAAAATGCTGGCAGTCTAAGTAGTTATACTTACTTCTAAAGTTAAAGGTGTATCAGCCTGTAAAGCTCCCAGACTTGCTCCTGGGTAGTACGGAACCATTAAATATACCAAAGGATCAGACTTCAACAACAACACCACCCCAAAAAAAAAAAAAAAAAAAAAAAGAAAGAGAGAGAGAGAAGGAAAAATAGATTGTTATAGATTGTTTCAATTATTAGGAATACTGGTAAGTTTAACATGCACTAGATGCGTGATAAAGCAGTTCCTTATGTTTAGTAAGTAGACAGTTTATATGAACTCAGAAAGGAAGTATTTTTCTGATTCAGTGCTCCAGTTTTAAAAATGTTAAAGCTTTAAGGTTCAACTGCAAGTTTTTCAGCTTAAACTAGAAATCAAGATTATCAATTTCAATCTTGCCTTGCAGAAAAGAAGGAATAACAGTTGTAACAATCCAGATTTCTCCTTTTGTTGATCCCAGGCTCTGTGATACTTGGCAACTCTTTCTATCACTTTGGCTTCTGAGCTTACATCTACAGAGTAGCCCTTAAAAACAAAACAGACACCCAAGCTATTATTCCTAATGCCTGTAACATTATCACAAACGTTTTTTTTTTTTTTTTTTAAGAAATGAATACTATTAGGTGCCATAAAATAACTTCCTCTTCTACTTAACACAAAACTCAATTTCAATTGTCACAAACTGTTCCCATATTGTCTTATTAAAGCTTAGAAAGTCTGTACCAACAAAACACTGTGTTTCTAATTTGAGATTTCAATAAGCCAAGTCAAAAGCAAGAATAATATTTACAACTATGTTTCTCATACTACTACATCCCCTGGTTTCCCAACTGCGAGCAAATTGGTAGAGAAGCAGAGCAAGGGAAAAGCAGCAGTTCCTGAAATTTCTCAGTGAAATCATCAGGAAGACAAAGCAGCATCTGCAAAAAGAGACAGGAGTAATGAATAGAATGAAAGGTTCACCAGATACCAGAAAGAACAGACAGTAGAGGAGAAGCACTGTTCACTACAGCAATGCTCAAAAGAAGTTCAAAAAAATAAGGAAGCAACATGGAACCAACCCAGAAGGAAAACAATGCTTCATGTTCTAGAGGCCCGAACAAAAAAAAAATCTGCCATCAGAAAAGCGTTATTAAATGCAGCGATACTAAAGGAACAGCAGAGTTCATTCAGAATCATCACGTTAATAAGCCAAGACCTCACCTGCAACACTAACTGAAAGCCACTGCCAACATTACCTTTAAAAGAACTGTCTGGCCCTGAATTTCTGAGCACACTAAAGGTCGCTTCGTGCTCAGTTTCTTCATGGGCTCAGCATCCAACAGGTCTCGCTCCAGGCTGTGTGTCATAAGCCCGCCAGAGTTCTGAAGCATACACACACAGAGATATCCAGGGTAAGCACACGGCATTTAACAGCTGGCAAGAGTCAGAACCTTTGACTACCCCTCCTCTTCCTCAATCAACTTAGCAAAGCACAAAACCAGTTGGGACACGTTAAAAAATTTACAGCATCTGTTACTAAGAGCCTAGCCATGAGGTGGCAGCTAATGAAATGCATTCCTTGAACATCTCCCAGAAGAGGGGGAGGAGGAGGAAGACCACAACAAACAATGCTCAGAGTATATATGTCTCTCAAATGGACAGAGACTGTGCAAAGCATTGTTGGTGCAGAGCCTTGATAGTGCCTGAAACAATAACCGACAGTGCACTCAAACACAATCTCTGCTTACCATATAGTTCAGAATTCCCGCTTCTGGATAAAGAAGTGGTAATTCAGGGAACCATTTCCGTACCAAATACGCAAGCTTCTCCTAAATGAAGGAAACAAGGCCCACAGCTTCAGGTCACTAGTTTCTGACATATATAAATATAGGCTAACATTTGCAATGTATACCCAGAACATTCAAATGTACACTGACCATGACTGTACTGCCTTCAACATTATTCAAAGTAATGCTGTTACTAGCTTTTTTAAAAAATAAAAAAAATAATTAAAAAAGCATCCAAACACCACCACACACAACCTGAATACAGCAGTTCAACATGGACAGATTTTTGAAATCTCTTCGGGTGGGTAATGTTAAGGCCCCAAACAGCTCAGGCACTATCATGGAAAACATTTCATCTTTTCTACAAGAGCCTTTAGTGGGCCTAAACAAAAGAAAATAACTTCACTATAGGTAAGTAGAAGACGACAGAAATCAAGTAGTAACACAGACCAGGCCAGCATCTCATGCATCTCCAGACACCGCACAGCTGTAATGCTGTGTAAATATTACACACCAATGTTACATCTGCAGAGGTAGGTATATCTCCCACCACAAGTTCTGGTGCCCTTCTACTCGCTCACAAGGCATTAGTTTCCAATTCTTCCCTCCATATAGAGGACTTGGAGAAATGGTGACGTCCTTCACGTCAGGATAAAAGCCTGTTTTAACCTAGTCATAAGGAAACAGTCCCCCATCCTGCAACAAATACAGTCTTTCTTCAGCAACTGAGCTTAATCTTTCACCTACAGCTCTTCTGGGTTGAGAACTACAGCTCACTTTCTTTTCACCTCACTCCCTTATAGAGGGGGGAAGGGGAAGAAGGTCTGAAGAAACTATGTTCCAATAGAGATAAAAGTGATTGGCCTCCATGCCTTCTCCCATAGGTTTTACCCAAAAAGGGGCCACCTTGAAATTCCACTCTATAAAAATAACATTTTTTATTTTACCCAGAGCACACATTAAAGCAACTGAAATGTAGATATGCCTCATACAGGTTTGATTTAGTTGCCTGAGTAGTTTAATACTTACATATTCTTCTTGTTCCTTAGATATTTCCTGAAGAATCCTATTTCGCAGATCAGCAACTTCCTCTTTTATTCTTGTCATTTCAAACTCAATGTAATCATCAGACTGCATTAGGAATAACAAAGTTACTGTATAATTCTCATTCTGCTATTATACCTAACAATGGTAACCTACTACATCAGGATTAAAAAACAGCTTCCACATCAGAGTCCTGGAACTGAATGTATTCTGAAATGCATATTTCACTCAGTCTCCTTCCTGGAAACTCAAGAGAATCTCTTAAAACCTAATCACTGAGAAAGGTGTTCCCATTATTTATGTGGCAGACCAAATGTTATAACCCTTTGCCTACTCGCTTCCTGAATCAAAGAGTATGTTTTTTTTAATTAGTGGATCACATATAACAGCAACATCATTCATCTACCAGCAATGCCAGGTTCCATAATTCTTTTTTTTTTTTTTTCCTCCCATAAGCAGGCATTTTCCTCCTGTCACCTCATTATTCAAGAATCCTTTCCCCAATGGGTTTCATTAGTGTGTCTCATTTTAAATCCCTCTTGGAAGCTTACTGCCCTTTTTACAATGCTTACAGAGAGATGCAGGTTCTTTTTTTTCCTTAAGCATCATCAGAATAATTAATGTGCTATCAAACAAACACCACTGAAGCTGGGGTAATATTTACATTCTTTGGACTTCTCTGAGGGGTAATGGGGAACCCTGAAAACTAGAACAGACATTGAATTCTGTCACCAAAGGGGAGGTACACACATTATTAACAAAATAAAAAGATTTAAGTAATCACACAACCAGCATAGGAAAAAGAGTTGGACAAAACTGTTCATGCTGTGAACAGCGATTGTCACCAGAGGGATTTAGTTAAAAGCACAGTGCCACGGCTGGGGACTGAAACAGAAGCGTGGCTATGTACCAACTTTTTTTTTTTTTTTTTAAGCCAATCAGGCTTGGTCTCAGGGGCCTGTAAAACTTCCACAGTTAAAGGCAAATTTCAGGCCACAAAACACACACTGTTCTCTATAATTATAGCACTTCAGTTAGCACTTACTTGAAATAGACAAAATTAATGTTTCTAAACCAATTTTTTAAAAAATGGACAAAACCACCAACACTGTTAACATTTTCATACTTCCTCAAAGTTACTCTTTTCAACCAGCTTCCACCTCAACTGCGCCTTTAAGTTTTTCACCGTTTTCTTAATCGATAGCAAGTTATTAATATCAGGTCTTCTATTCAGCCATTCATCAGCCTGTTTTTTGAACTAGGGGAAAAGAAAAAAAAAAAAGTGTGTGTGTGAATCAGAAAGTGTTCAAGCATTCCATTTTCATATGCTTCAGTCCATGGCATTAGAGCAAGTGACTGAAGTCTGTCTGAATTCAGCTTTCCCCACAGAAGAGGGTTTTTTATTGTGTTTCATTTTAATTGCATTAACAACCTTCTGGAAAACCAATATTCTACTTAAAGCTCAATCCCCTTAAAGTACATACTACTGATTTTTAATGAAACCAGAGATTCCAGCTTCCACTGCTTTATTTTTTTAAAAAGTTTCTTTATATTTAAATGAAGGCATTAGTTCTGCAATTTTCAAGCTTTACCCCCACCAATTTCTCATCACCAATATACTTCTAGAATTTCCTTATAAAAAAAAAAAAATGAGATAACGTCTTTCAAAAAGAAATTATGTCAGAAAGGGTTACTAGTATAGATCAGCTGACAAATAAATAAGACATAAACTCACCTCAACACTGGCCAAGTATCTGTTCTGTATGACAGTGATCATACTTTGCTCATGACGAATTTTATGTATAACTCTATTGTAAGCACTCAAAATTATTCCCTTCTCTGCTTCATCATGCTCCTGGATTGAATTACAGAGGGACATTAAAGACAGAGAGTCATTCTTCATTTATACATAACATTTAAGATGTAAAACCTTTACTGAGAAATTCCATTGTTAATGGAAAATATAATTTATCAGATTTTTCTCTCTTCAAGAGATTCTAAAAGGGAAGTTAGCAAGTTCATCCAATAGTTTCAATAGAACAAAACTGACTGGCACTTCCATGCAGAAGTCCAATTTCATATTCAACATGCTATGAAAGAAATTTTTTTTTTTTTTTTTTTAGGATAGCATGATTAAATAGGTATGAAGCATTAAAGCATGCAACCAGTCTTCTAAATGAAAGTCACTGGTTCTATCACAGAGAGCAGTCACAAGCAAACTAAACTACTGGCTTCTTGTTAGTATGATGCTACATCAAAGGACAGGTTCAACTTTTGTTGATATTACCATTCTCTGGCACAGCAGGGCCTCTCATTGCAGACACAATGCAAAGAGTTGGCAAAAAAAGAGTGGAGGAAACACTTACCGGAAAAGGTAAGTAACTGGGGAAAAGGCTAACATAAGCATAGAAAAAAAATACCAGTAAGGCAAGAACACTGACCCCATGCAAAATGAAAGTGATTAAAAACTATCACTCTTAAGACTGGGAAAAGTAAATTCGTCCATACACGTTTGCCCAGAGAGGCAATCCCATTATTTTAAACAGAAACTTGTCATCACCTGTATTTTCAACACAAGCACCAAAACTCAGTACAGCTGAAGAAAGCTCCTCTGAACATAGAAAGGGTAGAAACAATTTTCCCAGTATTTCTTAGTTAAGCCAGTCATACATGCAGCTAATTTGCTGTAACCCAAAGCTGTCCTCTGCCTGTTGCCTGGAAAACACATTTTCTTCGCTCTAGGGAGCAACCCAAGTGACCTTTTATCACATTTCCACAAAGAAAAGATGTCGCCTTGTAGCCAATAAACTGATCTGATACATTAAGAAAAGCTTTAAACTAAAATCAAAGATGTATAAAATACACAGAAGTCATGACATAGTTGGCATGATTAGAACTTACATTTACGTCAGTAACCAGTTCTTCACAAACAGCCAACTCAACCTTTTGGAGAATTTCATCTGCATTGCCAACCACTTCCTCTAAATCTGAAGATGCTTCTGACATCAGGTCAAAACACTTCAAAGAGGTGGAGGGGAAAAAAAAAGAAAAACAAACCACAGCCTTGCAATTGAAGGTAAGAAGTTAGCAAGCAGACAGCAAAAACAAGCAAGAAATACAAAGAGTTAGCACTACTGGAAACCTAATCAGGATTTGTGTCAGATCTCACCTTTAGCTGCCTCACATGTGAGTGAGCAGCTGCAATGACTTCTAGAACTAACAAAGTTAAGACTGACCAGGCAAGAAGAAAGTTGATTCTTGCTTTGTTTGGGTATTATTTTCCTAATCTCATTTTGATTTTTACCAAAAATGAAACAGTAGAAGAATCAAAGTCCTTCTCCTATTGAGTTTCATGTCAAAAATCAACATGTGTACTGCCCACACAGTGATACACAAGATGCTCAATATAGCAGTTTCACTACTAAGTGGGCTTTCCATTCCTATATAATACTACCTGAGATAAAGACACATCCTGGGATCTATTTCACAGTTCATCAAGTGTGAAATAAGGGTAAAGATTTTACCAGGAAACCCTATGTGTTTTCATAGAAGTCAGAACTAACTTAGCTTCAAGCTGTAAGATACAGAAGGTGCTAGAGAAAAATCAGTAAGATCAGCTAATAATTACATTGAATGTTGTTTTCAGCAAAGTTTTGTTACTCCTATCTGCAGAAGAGATATTACACTGGCAACCAGAACTAAAGTTAAAATACAGTCCTGTATTTAACATGCAAGATACATGGTCATAACAAGAACCTGCAAACTCCACCTTTTTCATTTACCTATCAGGCATGCGTATTCCACTGAAGATTGTGAAAATACTTTATTCCCTTAACCTTAAAGGAACTAAAACTAAAAATTTCAAGAGTGCAAGTTCAAACAATATGTTCCTCCCCAAAGCCTGGGGTTGCATACTGGAAAGGGATTGTTCAGTGTCTGAAAACGTCCTCGTCTGTCATTGACCCATTTCCTAATGTAGATTCTGATCAATGCTACATGAGATTAATTTGGATTCAGAAAGAGAGGAAGGGGAGTATCTATTTAAAATAAGGGGAGAGGAAGCACTTCAAAGAAGCATTTCCACTACACAACTGCTCACACTTTTTTTAAAAAGGAGCTAGAAATTAAATTGCAACATTAAAAGCTGAAATGATTAAGACAGATAAATGAAAATTTCTTCCTTGGTCTACCTACCAGTGCTTTACCAACCCATGCCAAAAGTCTGTACATTTCCCATGTCTCTGAACTGTAAGCGGAAAAGTTCAGATTTGAAACAGGTAAACCAAAGTTCATCACTACGCTAACAAACTTCAGTCCCTTTCATACATGCAGAATAGCACTCTGAATTGCACCCAGTAATCATAGAAACCCACCTGCAGGTTTGTTTGCCCTCTCAAATAACTGACATGATTATAAACATCTGCAAGTAATTATACTCATTAACATTATACTGCACATGTCATGCACAAGTCTACACCGTTGCTGAACAGCATTTCTCATCAGGTCAAGGAACACTGATTTACAGTCTCTGGCCACAGTAAATGCTCTGGGTACAATGAAATGCAAGGGCAGAAAACCTATTCACTATGAAAGGGCACAACCCTTGGGGATTATGTACAATTCACACGGGCAGGAAGGTTATGCTGACACAAACTGAGAACATGTACACACGGGTGCAACAAAAAGGTGATCAAGGAAGCTGGGCCTGCAGGAACAGAGGGAGAGCAGCTTACAGTCTTCCCAGGAAGTTTAGGAGTCCTAACCTGAGCAAGAACATAGATTTTAAGCACAGAGACAGGAAAGCCACAAATTCACGTCCCTACTTTGCACTTTCTTTACAAGAAGAACTCAATGGATGGTAACCCACTTCCACCATTGTCCTTTTAAGACAAGTAACACGCACTCAACTTCAATGATCCAAACCTCCTACAACTCAGACAGACAGACACAGCATCAGAATGGTATTCCAGAAAATATTGCAGGACATGCAAATAGAATCATAGAATCATGGAATTGGTTAGGTTGGATGAGACCTTTAAGATCATGGAGTCCAACCATTCACCTGACACTGTCAAGTCCACCACTAAAACACGTTTCTAAGCTCTGCATCCACACGTCCAGGAATGGTGACTAAACCGCTTCCCTGGGCAGCCTATTCCAGTGCCTGACAACCCTTTCAGTGAAGAAATGTTCCCTAATACCCAATCTAAACCTCCCCTGGCACAACTTGAGGCCATTTCCTCTTGTCCTATCACCTGTTACTTGGAAGATGAGATTGACACTCACCTCTCTACAACCTCCTTTCAGGTAGTTGTAGAGAGCAATAAGGTCTCCCCTCAGCCTCCTTTTCTCCAGGCTAAACAACCCCATTTCCTTCAGCTGCTCCTCACAGGACTTGTGCTCTAGACCCTTCAGCTTCATTGCCCTTCTTTGGACACACTTCAGCACCTCAAAGTCTTTCTTGTAGTGACAGACCCAAAACTAAACACAGTATTCGAGGTGCAGCTTCACCAGTGCTGAGTACAGGCACAAATAGAAGTGGACAATTTATTTGCATAAATTCTCCACACTCAGCATTTCAATAAGGAAAAATATATATATACATATATATA
>KL273371.1:3336-34879 GCA_000699545.1 Podiceps cristatus | reverse complement strand
GGTTGTCCCACACCTGCTGCATAATGGCACCAGAACATGAAGATGAGCAAGGATCTCTACAGGTAAAGAAATTAATGAAAACTCTTGAAACATAAGGAAAGGAGGGTGCAATTATTTGGAAGTGAAGAGAGGCTGCTAAAAGTAAAGCTTATGGTGAAGGTAAAGGAAGGTGAAAAGGAGATGCCTCAGAGAATTATTAACAATAAGGTTGTGGTCACTGGGATGATATCTGCAGAAAGGAGGAAGAGAAAGCCACGTATACTGGGCAGGAAAGCTGTCAAGCAAGGACAAATACAGGGAATGAGAAAATTGCTGTGATATCAGTGGGCATAAATAGACATGAAGAGAAGGAAATACCTTAATGAATATGAAGGAAAGCTGCATTGACGTGGGTAAGAGTTAACATTTTCAATTAAAGGAAAGAGCAACAGGAAAGGCACTTATATTGTTTAGCTGGAACACAATTCTGAAGTTGGGATTTATGCACACACTATTTTAATTTTTTATATGCCTTAGACTAAAAGAGAGCACATTGTAGCAGAATTTTACATTCCTATGCTCTTAATTTTCATTTAATTATTTTCCTATTCAAAATTTGGCTTCCTCTCACTGATCCCCTTTTTTAAAAGGTGAAGATATTCCTAAATGCAATTTCTACTCTACATGCAGCTGACATTTTCTTGACAGTGACAATTTTCAGTACAAACCTAGAAGATTAGCTAGCACTTGTTTTTTTCACCTAGTTCCTTAGGTGTATTTCCAGTTCCAGACTACATTATGCATTATATACTACTTCAGTATGTGAGTGGGCAACAGTCAGTTTTACAAGGAAAAGAAAACCCTTTCGCCTTAGCTATTTAAGCTTATCTTGAGGAAAGCTTTAACACTTGAACAGGTTTCGAAACTGCTCCAGGCAGTATGATACAAAGTAATTTTAACATGTTTCAGTACATTAGGTTTAAGAAATAATACTTACTTCTTTGCTCTAACATTGCCCAAGTCTCTTTGCTACAACAAACCATTGGACATAAAGAAGATTTGATATTTATGTAATAGGAAGCCATATTTCCTACTTATATCCATGTCCCTCTCTGTATGGTGTGCAGTCACACTGGTTGTACATCCATCCATATACATGTACTAAAATATCTTTTAAAATGCCAGAAAAGTCTGTTACTTAGAAAAAAAGTATTAAAATAATGGGGAACTGAATTGGAACCTTGACAAAAAGGAACTACATTTTTAAATAGTGCTCCAGTCCTTGACAGCAGATTCTAACTTTTCTCCTTTAAATTTTATAGCATTTTCTATACCTTTAAAAGTGCAGTTATGTTTCTCCATTTTTACTCAACCGTACCAAGTACAGAAGCAAAAAGATTAATAATCTTTGGTTAAGAGTTCTATGTCATAAAAAACATGTACGTTTTGTTACCCAGTCCATGCATTTTCTCTAGTGTTCCTGAAACAGAGAGACCAACACATATTTCAAATTTATATTTTTACGGTTAGTAAGATGAAGGGCCCCTGTCTGTATCATGAATAGTTTCTTCAGGCTATAGTTTCCATTATGTTTTCTTCTTTCTTCATATATGCATGACAGGCAATGGACCAGCAACTCCAAGTAGTTAGTATTAGTCCACTTCTGTTTTAGTCTCAGGAAGAAATCGGGCAAAGGAAAAAGGCATCCTGAACTGCTCTGTAAAATTTGCTTTCACTGATCTTCGGTCACAGGCTTGCCAAGCTGGTGAAGAGGGCTTTAAACTAAAGTTGACAGAGGAGGGAAACCTCAATCCATCCCGCTACTACCAGTCTGATGCCAGTGCCCACAACAGATGCCCAGCACCTGGAGAAGGATCACAGGTCAGAGGGGAGCCCCTGAAGAGCCGCACAAAGGAATCCCAGCCGCTCCAGCCAGGAGTCAGCTTCATCGGGGGCCCAATTTAAATTCCTCTGTGGAAATGGGGAATAAACAAGAGGAGTTAGAGACGTGCACCTGTCTGCAGGGCTATTATCTTATGGCATCATGGAGACACCATCATAGAGAAGGTGAGAGGTTTCAGTCTTACACTTGAATATGTTTCTAGAAACAAAAGTTTGGTGATACTTTGTAAGTAAAGTAGAGGGACTCAAATGTAGCCTGAATTCAGGTATTAATTATTTTGTTAGATCTGCCTGTGATCATTCAGGATAGGCAGAGTTAGTGATACCTACCTCTCTGCTGATAGAATTAGAGAGATAGGTGGACAGAGAGGACAGAAAGGCTGACTTAGGGGGAATGAAGGTTGCAGGGAAGAGAAGACACTGGCATGGAACAAAAATCTGTAGAAAACTAGAGTACTATTCAGCTGCTTTAAGGGGGTGGGGGTATTATGAATTTTCAATTCATACTTAAAAACAAGGCTGACCTTGCAATATATTTGTAGTTTTTCTGACTTCATTTCAGTTGGGATCTACACGTTCAGGCAGCTATGCCAAACTGGAAAAACCCTTATCACCTGTGTGAGAAATCACTAAAAAATCACTTTTAATACTTTAATTTAAATGTGTCATACCCTTGATGATAGCAGTTGGATACAGCTCTAAAGCAAGCAAATGGAAGCACCAATAAACCACTTCAGCTCTCCGATTTGCATCTATCTCACGAGATACTCTTGTACAATTAGGCATGAATGTGGGCTACAGTGCAAGGTTTTCATTGTCACGAAGAGGGGAAGGTGACATTACATACAAGTGATTAAGTCTTATGCTAACTTGTTATTTTAGACACTTCAAGAAGGTGATCTTGGTACTGTCACATGCCGGTAGATCTTTTATTCCCCATGTTATATTTAAGAAGGAAAATAACATTAGAAAATACAGCTTCAGGTTTTTAACAGTACAATTTTTAACTCACTTTTAAAAAAAAAAGACCTTTAGTTACAAAAGATTTGCTTTAAATTCCTACATGTCTTTGAGTGCATATACTTAAAACTCCTCAAAACACCAGAGTTAAATACGAGTGATTATTTATTGAAACCACCGGGGAAAAAATGTAATTGTGTACCATTTAGAAATATATCCTGAAAAGGCCCATTTTTTTTTTTCCAGTGTCAAACAGTTGCTTCCCATTCGGATGTAATTAGGAGGATGGGATATTGTCTGATGATACTTAAAAAGACGAACGAATAGGAAGCAGGAAGAAGCAAGAGCAAAGATGTTCCCATAGAGAAGGTTAATGAAGCAAATCAGGAGATTGTGAGGATAGATATAGTCTTGATGTGGATGGTGGACTGCACAGGCCCTGTGACTGCTTTTCTCTTATGTGACAAGGAGCACAAATGGCACAAGGCAGTATTAATTGCTACAGCCTCCTAGCTTTTATACTATGTGACAACTGACAGAGAAAGGCATGAAGTACATTCCCTACAAGAGAGGTTCAAAGAGTGTGAAAACCTTGGGGAGCAGACCAACAAACAGGGACTTGAGAAAAATCTCTGTGAAAAACACAGAACACCTCTTCACTCTCCTTCTAAAAGAAAATACAAAAAAAACCCCACCCCCAAAAAAACCCCAAACCCAAGAGAGTGGTGAACTCAAAACTGTTAAAATTACCTTTGACAAGATGTACCTGCCACAAGAGGAATGAATACCAAGACCATAAAACTGAGTAACTAGGTTTGCAGACAGGAAGACAAAGAAGAACCCAGTATCTTGTAATGAGCACTGTGCATGTTTTGTATTGCACATACAGCTAACATACAGCAAAAGGGCTTTGGTTATGCCTTAAATTTACCCCTACCCTGATTTGTTTTAACTATTCACAGCAGAAACTCATACTCTAGTTCTTTTTACTCCAGAATTCAAAACTCTTCCTTATGAGGCTTGGTACTGTGTCATCCTGGTAGTCAAGTTCTCTGCTTGATTCTTTCAATTCAGACTAGCCCAACCTAGGGATAGTTCTGTTTTGCATTCTTATTCCTGGGTTTTGCTCTGCCACTGTCTCCTCTTTGGCAATGCTTTACATTCCTTTAATCCCCCTTCACCTTTGGGCAATATTGACCTTAATGCCCTCCCAGTACTCACCCCAAGGCCCTTTTAAACTTTGAAATCAGTAGATATCCAGAAGATCTAGCAAGCAGCTGCCTAGATAGCTATCCACTTGTATACAAAAAGCCCAAAGGGAATTACTGTTTTGTTGATTGGTGAGAAGGACTGGTTAAGACATCTGGGAGACTTTCTCTCTTCCTCCCTTGTGCTTACTTACTGCATTACTGGTGACTCCTGAGCTCATGTTACAAACGTCCTGTTTGTTTGTTTTCTTTTTTATTCAGTTCATCCTGTCTTAAAGTTTCTGCTCTCACCTTGCTACCAGATCCTTCTGACCTGCCCTCTGAATTATTTTTGCACAACTGTTTATGTGACTAAGCAGTAAATGATCTTCAATTTAAGAATACACTAATTTCTTGTTAGACCTTGTTTAATGGTATAAATATAGCCAAAACCAGCTCACATCATACATTCATACAAACATATATAAACTTTCGAGTATATGTGTGCATGTATGTATATTAATAAATACATTTTATTTTAGAATTAATTTTTAATTTAAATCTAAAGAAAGAAAGTAACAATTAATTTACATTCCAAAAGTAATATAGTAATATCTTGGAATGTCATGGTGGGTTTTTTGTAGCTACATTGTAACAACAGACCTACAGTTTTTAAGTCCTATGAATATAGCAAAAGGTTTTTGTTTCAGACCAGCTAAAGCATGTTTTCATTCTTTTTTCCCCTGCTTGTTTTAGAAATAGAAAAACCTCATATTTTAGAGCACAGGAAAGCTCCACCTTTCATGCTACTTATATTTGTTATTTTTTGGAAGTAACAAGCATGTATAAGTACTTCTGAAATACTATCAAGGTTTATATAAATTATTCATAAAGCATTCCTCAGTCTTAAATAAGATTTAGTCTCAATAAGCAAGTAATTACTATAGTGATCTAGATCTTTCCATAAGCTAAAAAAGGTTCTGAGGGAGTGTGGGAGCAGACTACTTAGAATAAGAACAGCAGACCATGGAACCAGACTTGAATCGTGAGCAAGAGCACTGAGAATCTCATAACAAGCCGACCTTAGGATAAGCAAAAATGAAGATAAGGACAAGCAACAAAGGAGAGACTGAAGTGCTGTGTTGGCTCTGAATGAAGTTCTTAACGGCATGGAAAATTACTAGGACCCTTGTAAGCATATATAAGGAACCACAGTACCTTCAATAAACCTCTCAGTATCACCCATGATCTGAGTCCGTGACTTCAGTTGTCACAGGGGAGAAAAAAAAAAAAAAAGGATAAAAATATTGTTTCTCAGATTTTTTCACTTCTCTAACCCTGATACTTCTTTGACCTCTTCTGAGCACTTATAATTATTGTTTAATTCACCTTTTATTGTGAATAAAAACAATGTGTTTTATCATCTTACTGTGGCAAAAGCATATTATCCAATTCCCTTTGCAAATATAAAGCAGAATTAAATACACAATTTTGGAGGTTTTGTATTAGCACCACTGAAAAATTAACCTTCTTCCCCCAAAGCAGGATAAATTCATTTCTAGGATTACTTTCTTTTTTCCTCTTTTTTATCCTGGAATGAGCTATACTTTGTAATGTGCACTTTCTGTTAACTCCTGTCTGTTTGTTTTTCATTCCATTTTCTTTATGTATCTATTTTCATTTCTCATTTCGATCTTTATTGCTCAGTGGTAAAACAAAACGTCTGTTCAAAGGAGGTCCAAGTAGATCAAGTTGCTCAGGGCTGCATCCAGGCTGTGCCCAGTCAGCATGTCCCAGGATGGAGAAGCTGCAACCTCTCTGAGCAACCTGCTGCAATGTCTTCCTGCCCCTCTTAGTAGTGAAGTTTTTTTGTTCATTTAAATCAGAATTTTCTGTGTTGCAACATGTATCCATTACCTTTTGTCCTATCTCAGTGCACCTGAAAAAAGAGTCTACCTCCCTCTGCCAGGGTCTCTACACCCTTTCTTTGGTAGTTGTAGACAGCAATAAGGTCTCCTTCAGCCTTCCATTCTTAAGAATGAGAAAACTCAATTCTCTCAGCCTCTCCTCATACACTGTGCTGCAGCCCCATGACCATTTTCTTGGCTTTCCATTGTCTTTCTGGTACTGGGGATCCCATAACTGAACACAGCACTTAACATTTGGTCTTGCAAATGCTGAGCACAGGGGAAGGATAACTTTCCCAACCCTGCTGGCTACCCTCCTGTTAGTATAGACAAGATATAGTTAGCTGTACTGTTGTCACAAGTGCACACTGCTAACTCTTGTCTGACTTGTTGTCCACTACATTTTTCTGCAAAGTTGCTTTCTAACCAGTCAGTCTCCAGCCCATACTGGCACATGGGGTTATTCCTCCCCAGGAGCAGGACGCTGCATATGCCTTTGTTGAATATTACAAGGTTTCTGCTAGCCCATTTCTCTAGTCTGTTGAAGACCCCCTGAACAGCAGCTCTGCCCTTCAGAACATCAGATGTTCCTACACAATTAATCTGTGAAGTTGCAGGGTGCACACTATCCATTCATCCATTAATGAAGATGTTAAACACTATTGGCTCCTTAGTGGTCCCCAAGAAGTGCCACCAGTAACCAGCCACCAGCTAGAATTTTTATCACAAAGATCACAACACTTTGAGCCCACTGGTTTAAAGAATTTTGTAATCACCTTACAGTCTAGCTATTCACTCTGTACCTGAATCATTTAGCTATAAGGATACTAAGAGACTCTTTCAGAGGCTTTGCGTTAAGTCAACGATGCAACAATCACTGATCTCCCTTTGTTCACCTTCTCCAGTCTGGCAAAATAAAATTTGATGAACTAAGAATTTATATGAGTGCTGGTGTATGTCTTCTCTTTGCCCAAAAGAAATATAACTGAATCAAATAACCTGCTAACAGGTGAAAAATTATTCATGTCATCAGAAGCAACCTATCAGATATGATTCCTCTGATGCTAAAGCAACCAAGCCATTTCTGAGAACTTCAATGAAATTTTACTGCTGGATGTCTATGACCTCCAAAAATAAGTTTCCCATAACAAAAAGTGTATTTTTTTTTCAATCACTATATGCACATATGCAAGGAATAACTCACTCAATTTTGTAGTTTAGTTTGACAGGATACTACACATACCAACTACTATAGACTTTGTTACTAATCATAGTCAAAATGCTGTACTTCTGAATTGACAAGAACTCTGAAACAAGTTGTAGTGTCTAATGTGAAGTTTCAGATGGACATTTTTCATTCACTTAAAACTCTTTCATCAAGTTGGACACACAGATTCAAGACTTCAGAATGTGAATTCATTTCTAACAGAGATCCAGATTGTTAAAATCTGTCCCATCAAAATATCCAGTTTTACTCTCTTCTTACTTGAAAAATTCATTTGCTGTTGCAGTTTCCTTCCAATATGTTTCATTTTAGGTTGTACTATGTTTACCTTCATTACCTTCCTTCCTCTGTGTTGCAAGTTTAAACTTCTCCAATTTCTTCTATCTTAATTTCAACTGTGATGATAAGCGACTGCATCTGCACTTGCAAGATACAGACAATCCCATTATTAAGTCCATGTTTCTCTCTCTCACAGACATACACTCCCCTCTTCCCCCCCATTCCTATGGTGGAATAAGACCCATACTTAATGAAGCAAATCTTCAGTTTCATATTTGTAATTTTTTATCCTTTTGTTTCCAACCTTTCTTTTTATTTATTTTTATGCTCATGAGACCAAAAGGAAATCAGATGAAGTTTCATTCTCATCTGTTTGCTTCCAAGATCCCCAAAATGTCCAATAATATTTTATTCTATGTGAATCTGTGTCATTTGTGTCAAATTGTATCATCGGCAGTGGAGACTTCTCAGAAGACTTCAGAATCCTACTTAATATCTTGTAGTTTTGCTCCACAAAACTACCACATTCAGTCCTATTGACATTGTACCATTCATAGAATTTATGTCTGCTCTTAAAAATAGTCACCAATAAGGGAAGAAGCATGCCTCCCTAGTACAACTGGCTGTGGGTAGCCCTGCTTGAGCAGGGAGGTTGGACTAGATGACCTCCGGAGGGCCTTTCCAACCTCAACCTTTGTGTGGTTCTGACATTTTTTTCTGCAAAAAGATTTTTTTGGCAACTGACATCTTGACTATAAGTAATGACTTAGTAGTTACCATGAGATTTAATGTCTTCTACTTCTCTTTGCCCTTTGAAGTACCAAACACGAGTTTGTTTCTTTGATTTCCGTTCTCTCTGATTCTGACAGTTTCTATTTTACCTTTGTAGCATTCATGTGAATCATTTTAATTCAATTTTTCTAAGTTTTTTTTGTTTCTCTTTTTCAAGTGTTACAGTGTTGAAATTTATGATTCCAGCCCACATAACTACAACATTTATTGCTTATCAACTTGCATTCCCTACGTCAAAAATTCCAACTTATAATTGAAAAGAAGTAGACTAGTGGTGTTTAAGTCCAAACCTTTCTTTGATACAACAGCATGCTTCTGGCATGCTATTAGCATTACTCACATTATAGCAATACATTTATGCTAAGGTAGTAATTTCTTACCAGCAAACTTTTATAAAAGGCATTCATGCAATGTATGATCATTTATACTCCATGTCATTTACAGTGAGTCTAAATATGCAAATCACTAAAGCTGCCTAGGAAATGAGGAGGTATCATTGTACCGAATATTTGTCTTTACTGTGAATATCAGCACCTGACTTAAAATAAACACTTGGGTTTGTTTTCCATGTACATTTTAAATAATCTGTTCTGCAGTGGCTGCTTTACTTTCTCATAGTAATTCTGCCCAAATTACTAGTTTTGTTCAGCTGGTATTCATTAGAAAACGATGTCTTTCTTCTCCCTCTCCATTTTACAATCGAAATGCATGTCTAACAATGGAAATATGTCCTGTCACAAAAGCTTTCTCAGCTCTCTGCTGTACCTTTATATTCATGTTGAGGTAAAAAAAAAAAGGTTGTTGGGAGGCAAAGCAAAAACCAAATAATGCTTCATTGTGAAGGGTGCCAAGTGATTCTTAATCTTATAAGGATCCATAAATTATCCTGATAGAAATTTTTCTGGATCAGTTTAATAACCGCTATTCATTTATAGGTTTCAGCAACTCAGGCATGATAAACACATTTGAAAAGCAACTTGCAGAGGATCTTTTACCTGCTTCTAACTTGTCTGAGTTAGACAATGAGAAATCCGGTAGAATTTTATATTCTGTAAATCATTAAAGTTTTCAAATTTGCATGCCAGAATTACCCTTTAAATAAACAGGACTTAAAATTGCAATACCTAAAGCCGAAGGTGTGTAACAGTTGCTGTTACTGTCTCATGACTCTAGCTGACATTAGGGTAAAAATGTGTCTCTCAAATGTAGGTCATGCGTAATTAAGGTCAGTTCTTCATGTAAACATTGTGTACAGCTACCATGGGGCTTCTTTTTCTAATCACCAGACAGAAGTAATACATACTCTCATTGAAGTAATGTACCATTTCACTGGGGCCAAGATTTCACCCAAAATCTCTAGATTGGTCTTTCTTAATCCTGCAGTTCACTGTTAATCCCTTTGATTTATCTTGCTTTTGAAATGTTTGCATTTAAGTGAAAATGCAAAAGAAATCAATTAAGAACAAATGCAGATGTTATGCTTAGTGTTACCAATACCATGCCATTGCTACCCAGTGAAGGCCAGGAGATAATGAGCTGAGGACAGACGGTAAAGCAATGGAATGAGTGACAGATTAATGCTCCACAGAAAGGGTACAAGTATGCTTAAAATGCTAGATAGTAGAGAAAATGGGATTTAATCAAATAATACAGAAATAAAGAAGTAAATAGATTTTTGTTGCTAACAGCTGCACTGCCACTACATTCAAGCCAGTGTTCAAAGCTATATTCAAGTTGAACCAAAGGTCTTGATCTTGACATTAGCTTAATGATGTGGAAAGAAATATTTTGCCAGCAGTTGATAGCTCTTCAGAATTACGAAAATGTTGACTATAAAGAAATCTATCTAGCTTTACTCAACAGTGCTAATGTCCATTTTGGTGCTACATGAAACCTAGACGTTTTTCAAGCGTAGCATGAAGTATAGATCACTCTACAAATGAAATAAATGTAGCTGACATTTCAAATATACAAGTCACTTATGGGATCAAGAAAAATGTGCAGTTCCATTTTAGTCAACATAGTATTAAAAAGATAGGAACAGTACATTAAACGAAACTAGAGATGCAAATCTTTATATTCCTTGTCTTCCTGGGCAAATCCTTTAGACCAAATCTGCTATTTCACAAAGTTAATTCAGTACTGATACAAAACCTGTATCTTACCTGAGCCTTTGTAACTCTCTTGAAAACGAAAAGCAATTTTAAAATAAATATTCATTTAAGAAAAAAATACATTTTAATCCAGAATACTAATCCTATCATAAAATAGAACACTGTTGACAAAGATCAGGTAGATGGATCTCTCCCTCAACAGTGCAAAGACAGGGCAATTTTCAGCTACGCTTAGATGCAGGGTAAGAATAATGTGAAAAACATTTTGATGGAAATCTTTCTTTCAATCAAGGAATGCAAATATGTCTGACCTGCAAAATCTGCATAGACTGTTTTAGAACAAGTGACAGCGACCTGATAGACAGCAAACTCTTATTAGTTTTGTTGTGCCAGAAAATCCTTTTCCACTGCAGACTGCCCCTGCATTAGAAGACCACAACTCTCCTCGTCACTGGTTTGAATGCAGTTGGGCATTCAGACTTACTCTATGACAAGCAAAAAAGGCCTTTATAGCTGCCACTCAGATGTACCCTGAAGCTTTCCCTCTCTTAAGAAAACTGTGAAGTGTGTGGTTTCCACTCAGATCATAATAGAGCAGATCTCATAGTACTGAACTCCTTCAGGTGTTGTGAACTCGTCCCTTTTTTGCCTACGCTGTTCAATTCCTAACTGGTTTCTGAAAATATTGCCCATTTATATACTACTCTTTTTTGCTTTCCTCAGGTTTTGTAAGTCACATTATAGTTACTTTTAAGTTTAGACTGCTGTGCCCTGTCTTCATATAATCTGCATATCTGGTTAATGGGAATAAGTCCCTGCTGACAGGAAGCTAGCCAATCTTATTCCAGTTTACAAGAAGGGCTCAAGAGAAGACCCAGGGAACCACAGACCTGTTAGTCTAACCTCAGTACCTGGAAGAATTATGGGGAAGATCATGCTGGATGCTATTGGAAGGCATTTAAAGAACAATGCAATCATCAGGTTCAGTCAACATGGGTTCACAAAGGGAAACTCCTCTCTAACCAATTTGATATCCTTCTACGATAACATCACCTGCGTGTGGATGAAGGGAAGGTGGTGGATATGATTCTTCTGGGTTTTAGTAAGGCATTTGATGCTGTACCTCATAACATTGTTCTGGACAAGTTGTACAGCTGTGAGATGAGCAGGTAGATGGTGTGAACATTTTTTTGCAAACATGGTAGATGGTGCAAATATGGTTTTCAGGATGTCATCCAGAGAGACCTGGGCAGGCTGGAGAGGTGGGCCTGTGTGAACCGCAACAAGGCCAAGTACAAGGGCCTGCACCTGGTTCGGGGTAACCCCCGATATCAATACAGGCTGGGGGAGGAAAGGATCGAGAGCAGCCCTGCCGAGAGGGACTTGGGGGTAATGATGGATGAAAAGCTGGACATGAGCTGGCAATGTGCACTGGCAGCCCAGAAGGCCAACTGTACCCTGGGCTGCATCAAGAGTGGACAGCAGGTCAAGGGAGGGAATTCTGCCCCTCTGCTCTTGTGAGACCTCACCTGGAGTGCTGTGTCCTGCTCTGGAGCCCTCAGCACAAGAAGGACATGGAGCTGTTGGAGCGGGTCCGGAGGAGGGCTACAAAAATGATCTGAGGGCTGGAGCACCTCTACTGTGAGGACAGGCTGAGAGAGTTGGGCTTGTTCAGCCTGGAGAAGAGAAGGCTGCGGGGAGACCTGATTGTGGCCTGTCAGTGCTTAAAGGGGACCTATAGAAAAGATGGGGAAAATCTTTTTTAGTAGGGACAGCGGTGACAGGACAGAGGGTAATGGTTTTAAACTGAAACAGGGTAGATTTCGGCTGGATATAAGGAAAAAATTCTTTACGATGAGGGTGGTGATGCACTGGAAGGGGTTGCCCAGAGAGGTAGTGGAGGCCCCATCCCCAGAAACATTCAAGACCAGGTTGGATGGGGCTCTGAGAAACCTGATCTGGGTAATGGTGTCCCTGCTCACTGCAGGGGGGGTCCCTTCCAACCCAAAACTTTCTGTGATTCTATGAAATAGTGAAGAACTGGCTGAAGGGCAGGGCTCAAAGGGTTGCAGTGAACAGAGCTACATCTGGCTGGAGACCAGGCACCAGCACTGGTCCTCAGGGCTCCGTCCAGTTCTGTTCACAATTTGTATCAATGATCTGGATGCAGCTGTTGAATGCACCCTTAGGAAGTTTGCTGATGATACTAAACTGGGAGATGCTGCTGAATCTCTCTTTATAAGGAATACATCGCCCTTAATGCCATACTTCAGCTTTTGATCAGTCCTGAAGTGGTCAAGCAGTTGGACTAAGGAACTGTTGTAGATCCCTTCCAGCTGAAGTCCTCTCCTCTCCTCTCCTCTCCTCTCTTTTTCTCTTTACTGAGCACTGATTACACCACAGCTCTATATGTTTCCTATTTGCTGTAACAGTCATATGTATTTGGCAAACACGATCAGTAATATATTAGAGTTGTCATAAAATGCATCTTTCTGCTTTCACACTAAACAGTGTGCACTGAAAAAAAAACAAAACCACCAAATAAACCAACCAATAATAAGGCTGAAACAGGGTAGGTTTAGGCTGGATATAAGGAAGAAATTCTTTACGATGAGGGTGGTGAAACACTGGAAAGGGTTGCCCAGAGAGGTGGTGGAGGCCCCATCCCCGGAAACACCTTAAAAAGGGGAATAGCAACGTTTGTGACACGTTGTGAGTCCCAGAATATGACAGTTTAAGGATACCAACATGTTTAATACACCCTGATGGTGTTTAATATACCCAGGTTTATACACCCTGATGGTATTTTATATCTAGCCTGAGTCTTAAAAGCAATTATATACATGGTAAATGGATGCATGGCAAAATCCTCTTAAATTCATGCTGCTCTCCAAGCAAAAATAAAATAATTACCTCTTTATTGGAAATACACCACTGAAATGGGGCACAAAATTGCCACAACTGATTTCATCTGCCTATTAATTTTAAAATTAATGATTCCATGTGTACCTCCATGCCAAAACGGGAATTAACCATTGCCTAAACTGAAAATGTTTGTGATAAATCATGTGTAGGACACAACACCGTATAACAGAAGAGCTGTCATTTTTACTTTACTCACTCTCATTTGAGCAAGAAGTATTTAACAAGATCTTCAAGGATTGCATTTCATCCATGATTCACTGGAAAACTAAGCTAGCAATTTGTGACTAGCTCTAAAGTGTTGTAACAGGTTATAGTCAAATTACTTCCATGACAGCAGTGAATTGCTTCTCAGCATTGACTGACCTACTTCTAGAGATAATAAAAACAGAAATGTCATTCACTTACAAGTGAATATAAGTAGTTAAAAAGGAGACTTCTGGGAGAAATTTTAGATTTCTTTATTTAAACTGGAAAACAACTCTCTAGGTCTCCATATTAGAATTAAAAATTATGTTTTAGGAATAAGTGTTTCCAAATGTTCAGGAATTCCCAAGAGGTATATTTTGTCTGATTAAAGTAAGTCTACAGTAAGTAAAACTATAACTCAAATTTTAGATGTCATTTTCCAATTTATTGTCCCACATTTTAAATGACTTTTTTTTTTTATTTTTTTTTTTTTTTTTCCTTCAGGTATTTTACCGTCTTGAAAAATTGGTTCCACTCAATACTAACTTTACTGAACTGCATTTTAAAATGCAAGATGACCTCTAGGCCTACCTATCCATAGCAGATGCAGCACTAGGGTGAAAGTAGGGATGGTGAACACAGTAAGTTCCCATGCAACATGACAGAATACATACCAGAACACATTATGTTAATAAGTGGTTCATGTCCCCCATGCTCAGTGATTCTACATCTGTTCCAGCTGAAAATGCCAAATAAATTAACTGCATCACTGTAGTATGATGAAATAGAGCAAGCCACTGATATGAGTCCTAAACAAGGCCTGTAACCTAATGTTCTATTTCTAGAAAAGGTCTGGTCTGTGCAAAATAAAGAACTCCCTAGGTTAATCTATACAGTAGGAATCCAGTTTAGAGGTGCCTGAATACTACAGATTTTGCATCTAACTAACCTTTCTCCATGTCTTTTCATACGCTAAAAAACCTTTAGTCAACCAACAAAGCCTCTAGAGTTTCAAAATTGATGTTCTGATTTCTAGGTGGTGCTAGATGATGTTCTTTTGACTTCAGAAGTGACCAAAATATCAAATTGATCTCTTAATATTACTAGCAACAGCATCTCCACACACAATTAGGATGTAGCCCTAAATAAACTATTTTGCTTACCCCTGCAAAAGACAGCTTTGAAAACAGTATCGGAAGCAACTGGAATTGTCTGTTAGGAAATTTATTTTTGTGCAGCAATGTGTAGATAAATACTCATTTATGTGTGATTTAAAAAGGTGGTGGTGGGGAAACAAAAGGAAATTCATCTGTGCGTGCTCTCACTCCCTTTTTCCCCCCACCTCACTACTTCGATGTATAAAAACACACATTGTAAGTTATTTGCAGGCCGTGTCTATCGTACATGGAAGTTAGTAGACCAAGGATCTCATGCAAGGATTCTTGCACAGTTACACATACCTAGCAATAGAGAGTTCAGAAAAAACAACAGTTACTGGATTCATACTGAAAACAGAGTTGTAACAGAGTTATTTTTCACTGGGAGAAAGTGGCAGGATTGTGTGGGAAGTTGTTCAAATGTCTGGGGAAGGGCTGGGGAGCCAGGCCTCACCGTTGTGTTCATGGACAGAAATTATCAACATTGTGTTTTTCACAAAATCTATCTCCCCTGTGTTAGCCAAGTATTAACATGGATGCTCTTTCTCTAAACCATATGCCATCAAAATAGACGGACAAAGTGTTTGAGAGCACACAGCTTAACTGACTACATAAAATTCCTCATCCTTTGACTACACAGACCCAGCATTAGGAAGCAACATTTTTCCACTTCAGCAGAGCCCAAAAAAGCTGCAATCAGGGTGAGGAAAATCAACTCCTGTTTTAAGACCAGTGGGATCCCTCTTGGGTTAAGTGCTTTAGAGAGACCAAAGGTGTCAGTGACCCTGTTGGGAGGAGCTCAGTCAAGATCCTTTTTCCTTTAAACTAAAAGCTTTCACGTAGTAATTGTGTTGAGAAATAATTGATCTTAAATGAAATAACAAAGGAAGACATTCAGATGAGAAATAATCTCTAATGGCCTGAACACAACCAGTATATATCAAAGTAGTGTAACACATTGTTCCTGCAAAGTCTTGCTTCCTCAGGATGTATTAAAAATGGGCTCTGCTACTGTGAAGCATGCCTAGGCTGATTGCAAAGGCAGCCTCTGACAGACACGTAGAGCCTTCATTCAGTCTTGTCTCTCATGTTTGCAGAACTCCTCAACACTACATGCTGGCAGCCTGAGTATAGGCACATCCCAGACAAGCCCTGCACTGGTATCTGATAAAACCCAAGAGAGACATTTTCTTTTGTATTATCTATGATTTCTTTAAAATATTTCACTGAAATTATTTCTTCTCCCAGACACTGAATTAATATTTCAGTAATTTTAAAGATTACCTGAAAACCACTCCTTTATACTATTCAGTATTTCACTTTGAAAATTCAAAACTTCACAAAATTAGGAGGCAGTGATCTCAAGAAGACATAACTTGCTGGAAGCCACATCTGTTCCTGTCTGACTCTTGGAAATAACATGTAGTCAGAAGACTGTGACTGAGTAGCTATGCAAAAAACCCCTAGTACATCTGATTATTACCTACCAAGGCTACAGGGAAGAATGTAGCTTGCTTCTCTATATATTACTGTAAAATAAAAAACTCTGTTCTGATTTACCATTTGCCATCCCCAAAATTCCATCAGATTAACATAAGACACAGAACAAAATTCTCAATTTATAGAAGGAAATTTCCTGATGTTCAGTTTGTGTGTGGTGCAGCCACACACGCAGAGTCTTGGGTATACTGTGCACCTTCTCAGACCACAGAAGCATTTCAAAAGAGAACAGTTATAAAAGAATTTACTTGCTTGAAGACTGCAGCTGAGCAGGCTTAGGGAGCCAAGATTGTAACTGAATTTGGACAGAGTCCTACATGAGCAGAACTGCTCAAACACTGAGAATTTGCACTGATTCATATGCCCGTGTCATAAGAAGCTCTGAAGTTACTGCACAGACTAAGGTGAACAGTATTCAGAAGTCCTTTGCTTTGTTGTTCTGCCTTGCCCATAAGAATAAACCAGAAGTGCGCATAAAATAAAAAATTCTAATAAATAAATAAATAAGCACGCTTGAATATCCAGGGCAGTTTTTTCTTTACTTTTGAGAAACAGTCAAACTATAGATGTTCTATGTATTTTTTAAAAATAATTTTTTATTTTCTTGAGCAGAACAATAGCTTCCTATGCTTAGGAAACACTTCTGCTGCCACAGATACTTGTGGCATGTCCAACCAAACAAAACACCGCAAAACCATGTAATAAAAAGTTAACACTGAATAGGAAGATTTCTTTTTATTCCCAAGAATTCTAAGTACAGGAAAGCTGAAAAGCTATTTAAATTACTTCCATCTAGGTAGCCTTAACATATTTCAGATGTACCAGAGCTGTATGTTTTCTCATTATTCCCCCTAAAGCTCACAGAAATTGAAATTGTTTGATTTCTATTAATGATCCCCAGGTACCAGCAGAGTGTTTCTATGAAGTTTCTAATGCTGGTTCTGAGTGAGAGACCACTCAGGCTGTCTCACTCACAATAATAACCTTGTTCAGGCACCTTTTCATGCCTGGCTCAAGAGGTCTAAAATGTTGACTCTGGCCAACACATCAGTGTGCTAAATTAAGTGAGTCTGATTGCTCTCCAACTTAAAAACAGTAAATCAGGGGTAATTCCACCCCAGAGGAACTGAAGTGCGAGTGAAGAACTGGTGTTACACAGACTTAGAAAAAAAAAAAAAAAAAGGAGCACTATTATCTCTGCCTCTTCAAAAAATAAAATCAACAAAGTTAAATTTTATACTATATAGTAATGGTACTTCTACTATACAATATTTCTTATTTGATTAGGGAAAAGGAAAAAAAAAAAAAAAAAAAGGAAAAGAAAAATCAGGTCTTGAAGTAATCAGGTTTGCTAAGGTTCCCGAATGTGATCTCCCTTATTGAAATTTTATTTACTTTTCAATAAAGTTACTGTCTCCTGTGCTCTTGTTCTGGCCCTTTCCTGACGCTATCAAATGACAAGACTGAGAATCTTCTACTGACCAGGTAAAAATATTACTGTAACATCTTTCCATGTATTAAAAAATGTATTACAAATCTAAGAAGACTTTTCTTTCAGACACCCAAGAAATAGAATGAAGGCCCTGCCCACCGAGAAGACTCAGTGAAAGAGCATTCAGGATTCAGTCATTTCCACTCTGCAATAATCCAGCTGTAACTCTGACAGCAAAATAGCTGTGGAAATGAATCGTTAGTAATCCAAAGTTGCTGAAAATGGGAGAGAAAAAACACATTGATTTCTTACTTCAAGTAATGTAAACAAGATCAAAGTGTAGATTTTAAGGCACTAAGACCAACATTGCCATGCTAATCTATACTATTTTTAGAAGTAGCGTGTTTTTAGGAAAAAAAATAGGCAAAGGCTAGAACTGTATTCTCCCCCTACCCTCCAATCCAACTAGCTGAAAAATGCAAAACCTAAATAAAAAAAATTCCAGTTTTGACTCAATGTTTAGAAACAGCAGTTTGGGAATCATTGCAATATTGTAAGATTATACGTATGGTATTCACACCATGAAGATTTTGGAAACCAGGAAACTTGGTGTTTTTTTAAACATAGAAGACTCAAAAAACTTTACTCTGCATGTATTTGCTAAATGAATTACTTATGCCTTTACAGCTAAGCTGATCAATGCAAACAAAAATAAAACAGTACTTCCTTCTAAGTGTGTTGGTAAGTGGAAACCTAAGGATTTTAACTATCTCATCAGCCTCTGAAGGATTCCCATAATTCCTAGAAATTCATAAACACAGCCCCTCACCATCTCTGTAGCCCTCCACTGGGCTCTCTTCAGGAGTTCCTCATCTTTCTTGAACTGGGCAGCCCAGAACTGGACACAGGACTCCAGATGGGGCCTCACCAGGGCAGAGTAGAGTGGGAGGACAACCTCCCTTGACCTGCTGGCCATGCTTTTCATAATGCACCCCAAGATGCCTTTGGCCTTCCTAGCTGCAAGGATACAACAAAGGCAGTTTCTATTCATGCAATTTTTTATAGTTTTGGGTTGTTTAATTGTTGTTTTGCTGTTGTTGCTGTTGTTTGTTTTGGGTTTTGAGGGGTGGCTTTTTTCATATTTTTTAGAAAAGAATTTAAATGGTTTAAAAATTCAACTGCACAGAAAAAGAATTAAGAAAATGAAAGCTCATTTCCTTATGGTAGGCCTCCTTCAAATCTTATTGAAATAAATTTAAAGACTCCACTGCATTGTGTTTTTACAGCACACCATAATACTTTGAAATAATTACTTACGGTTACAGGAAATAGATAATTACAGGCATAAAATGCATTTTTAAAATTTACTTATTCATTTATTACTGAAGTGTAGCTATAGATCGTGAAAAGTTAATTATTTTTTATATTGGGTCATCTTACAGTTTGTTGTTGTTTTTTTTAATTTAAAGGGGATCAGAGGCAACAGTTGATCAGTTTTTCAAAGGAAGAATGAATAGAAATTGCTCATGAACAGACCAATCATATCTCTAAGTTCACTCAGTTTGTATTTCATTTTCCTTCCATAGTAATGCCAGCACTTCTCACTCATCTGCCACTGCATGCCTCCTACTGGAAACAGGGACAGTTGGTTTCACCCATCATCTTCTGATCAACAACTGTCCCTGGTGCAAAGATCAGCAAAAGAAGCTGTAAAATTGCGTTGCTACAAACCATTCCTATTCTTCCTTTCCCTTATTTGAACAAATCTCCTTGAGAAATAGAATTCTCCACAGGTTTGCCCTTTATCATCTGCCTTTAAAAACCTTTATGTACTATATGTATGCTCATCTCAGGAACTCAGAAAATGGGTGCAAATGGTTCCAGGTGTCTTGTGTAACTTAATACATACTATGTTATTTATTTGCATTAAATTACTACTGCTTCGGATTTCTGAAGTCTTTGCGAGTTTATCTTTTTATGAAAAAAATCCAAACATTGCTTTTTAGTTATTATTGAGACTATACTTAGTCATATTAGGCTGTACAACTGAATTATTTGAGTAAGTGCAACCCTTACTATAGAGAATATAGAAGAAAATTACTTAATTACTACATTTGGCAAGCCCTTAAAAATCACACAAAACAGCTTTTACCATGTAAAATAAAATGTCAGATCCTGATGGATCACCAGACACTGAATGATAGGCAGTTTTCATGTTTGGAGCATTGAAAGCTACGATAAGATGAATCTGAGCAATTTGGGGATAGAAGATACTATGCCAGCAGGAGAAGAAAGAAATATTATTGAAGGAGATTGTTAAAAGAAAGGTGTTTTCACGCAGAGTTGACCTAGTGGCTTGAAATGTCAGAGACTGTGAAGCTTGTTCACTCCCGCCTTTTACCAGATTTAGTAGCATTAGATTTGAAGAAATTGAGTGCAAAATGTTGAATGAGAGCCTTATACAGCAGAGTATGACACATGTTGTCATGCAGAGGTATAAGATGCAAAAAGCTGGAAAACCATTTCAGGACTAAAAGAAATATGGGTGAGACAAGTACAGGTGAGGTATTCAGACACAATAAACACCATTAAAATTCTACCGTGTATTAAGCAGACAGGCAAGATAGCCATTGTATTTCTTTATTCCATGTTGTATCTCTAAAGTTGCATGTGTGAATACAGCAAAGACAAAGTCCATAGAAAACTACTATTTGTAAAATTGTATTGAAATCTTAAAAGCAATCTGCACATTTTTTTCCCCAAAGCTACATGCCTTAGTAAAGCTGAAGAGGGTTAAAGATATAAGCATTCCTGAACTGGGAAAGGAGTGTTAGTCCTTTCAATGTCATTTGTTCCAGCTAAAATAGAGGAAGATGCAATTTACTAATTATATGAACAACTTCATTTTTATGATTGTATCCATTGAAAACTCTGAAAAGCAGAGATCTCTGAGAGTCAGATCTAATATTAATCTCTTTGTAAAGGAATATATATGAAAACATATGGCCATTGCAGGCTAGAGCCTCAGCCAGCCTGTGTGTGAGTACACAGTAACAGGCTTTGCACCATTACCCGCAGCATGTTTTCTGATGTGCAGACACTCCCCACAGGTTTGCATGTAGAAGGCGAGGTTGATGAGATCAAACAGCATACAGGTTTGATCAGGTCAATTTGCAGCAGCAGTAGCATGAAGACCCTCTAGTATTGCAGCTTCATCTCAAAAATGAGAGAGCTGGCACAAAAAATTACAGTGGCTTGCACATTAGTTTGCGTTTGCTGCCTGCCTTGGGTGCCCATCAGATGCCCATCCTGACAGCAGAGTAATATAGCTTGTGCTGAGTTGTGATTTATTGCTTTTCACTACAAACATTTAACACTACAATTTCTTTTGCTTTTGTTATTTTAAGTATCAGCAGCTTAGCTAAAAAGCTCTTCCCAACTTGCACATCTCAAAAAACCTCATGAGATCTCTGTCTATGGTCGGACTTGTTCAGAAACTCTCAGGGAATAAGTTAAGTTTTTATAGATACACATGAATTTTAACTCCATAATAATTCTTTCTTCATAAATGCTATGCTCATCATCCATGCTTCTCAAAATAGCATATGCAACTCTTTTTACTCTCAGCAAATAATTGTATTTAACAGAGAAAGGAATCTGTAGAGGAATGCTTACACAATGAGTTGTTTTCTGTTGAAGTCTGGGTGACTTTTGCAAATTCCTGCCACATTCTAGTAAAGTTGAATATGACAGGAGACATGGATTACTTTTGCAAATGAAGAGTGCTGAGCAACCAGCAGTCTCTCCTGAGCATGGTGTTTTTTACAGGTGATCCAATAAAAGCAAAATAAGCTGAGGGGAGCAGCTGTTCGAGCTGACAAGAATGCCATACACCATTCACACTGTTAGGTAAATATTTTCAGGCAACCGTAGGAAGCATTTCTGTTGGTGGCTAGTTTCTTTTCTCCCCAGTAAGTGCTGTTCTTAAAACAGCCTAATGTGCCTAGCTGGAGACGTGTTCAGTGGCAGACCCTGCAGCAGCACCAACACCTCTGTTCTAATTGCTTTTCCTTGTCATCATTCTGTAGGTAGCTCTGACCAGAAAACACAGCACAAAGATCATCTTGTGGGACAATGAGTGTGCAACTCCTCCGCTCTGGGAAATACTTCATAGAGATAGAACCATTTAGAGGCCTTGTAGACATGCTCTGTAACACACAACAGACTTCTAGACTGTGCTCATAACAACCCACAGCCCCCTTAAAAGAGATTTTCTTTATTCCAAACTTCTGTGGTTGTTCAAAACAGCAAAAATGACCCATACATAGATTACAAGAGACAGCTAAAGGAAAGCATTATATAGGCATTGATGAAATTCTACCACTCACTTGGTCTGAGGGAGTCACCAAGATGGTATGTTTCTTAGAGATCTGTAACCTAAAATCAACTATATTGTTTTCTTCTGAGATGAAGAATTGGGGAATGTAGTACTGTTTAATTGTATTATGTAAGATTAAGTTTTAAAACTAGACTATGATTAAAGGTTTGTAAAAGAATAACTTGAAGCAGCATTCATGGGGCTTATGAAAAGATAATATCCATTGTGTAAATTAACCGAAGCAGCAAAACGTGCAAAGGACTGTTCCTGATAGAAGAAGAGAGATGTCTGGAAGACCGATTAGAACTGACCGCATGGTTTGAGCAAGAGCCAAGAGATAACTGAGCCTGCGCGGACAAGAGAGGTAACTAACGGATAAGTGAGGAAGACTATGAACGACCACCAGAGGATATGTATAACATTTCTAGGAAACTTAATGAATATGTACGTAGGGATGTGTATTTAACCTGTACAATTAGCCTCAACAGGTAAGCACATTAGGAGGAGTGATCCCCCGTGCTTCCAGCGCTGCAATAAAGAATACTCTACTCCATAACCGAATCTTCGTTTCTTGAAAACACTTCAACTCCATGTGGTGAAGTTGTAAAAAAAAAAAAAACCAAACCTGATTGTGGTACTCTATTCCCCAGTAAATGCAAACAGAACTATACTCAAAGTATTTCTACCATGTAATTTTTGTAAAGAATTACACAACATGCAATATTGAAACTCCTCTTACTAATCACGTTACTGGGTGTGTAGGTAGGAAGGGGTGTTGAAATAGTAAACTGTATTCAACTTACATAACAAATTCCAGAAAAGAGAACCCAAAAATCGAGGAAAAGTGCCTAAGGACACTACACTTTCACAACATGTATAGTGTCTTAAGATACATATCCCTGAAATGCTAATCAAACAGACTTTTAATCACAAGTGAAAAAGGCAGTATTGTCTGGAGGAATAAGCAAAGGACTAGGAACCAAGAACACAAATTCTAGTTCTACCTTCCTGTTACTTTTCTAGGGTCAAACCAGTTAACTCTTCTGGCTTTGCCTGTATTAATAAATGCTAAAAAAATCTTCTGGGGCTTTGGAACTTTATCATTACATAATGTTAAAATATACAAATGTGCTTTATTGTTAGAATCGATGCTGGCATGGCTATGGATGAGGGCAGCTATTCATCTTTCAAACAACAGCCATGCTTTGGAGCTGGGATGGGTCAGAGGCTGTTCCAATCAGTAGCTTGTGTGTCGTTGGTGTACTTCAACAGCTAAGAGAGTATGGTGGTATGGACAACTGGGTGTTCAGTGCCATCTGGCCTCAGCACTTAGACAGTAGTCCCAGAAATATTTAATTTAGCTGTACTAAACACCAGCCCTGCATTCTGTTTTTCTGCGTGTGAAATGGGATGTTAAAGCTGTCCAGCTCTCTAGCTCATGTTTGCATAGCCTTTGGAAGTGGGAAGGAGCTCTGAAAGCGGGAAGAATGTACTGGACAAACAGAAAGAATACAGAGAAATAACAGAAGGTTGAAGAAATGCCTCTTTTATCTAAACCAGAAGCGTTCTGGGATATATAGCATTTTCACAGGGATAGATCAAAAAAACTTCAAAGTGAAGATAAATTGAGGAAGAATGATTCACTTTATGTGTAAATGAAGGAATTCTTTGAAAATTTTCTTTTTCTTGTCAGCTTGATCTTACACTTTATAATGTTTTACATTATTTCCAACATATTGTATCATCTACCAAGTTAAAAAGAATGTAGTTCTAAAATGGCAAAAGCCAGGCTCATAAGACTATGCAATGAGCTTTATGAATAGGATGAATGAAACATTCCTTTGATATCCTCAGTTTTTTAATCTATTTAGTCTTTCTTCTTGCTTTAAAGAACAGTTGAAGGTAGATGACCAAAAGGGACAGAGTATAAAAACTGGATTAATATTTTAGTTAATGCTATTGTCATACGAGATACATGTCAATATAAATTAAGAATAAAGTTACATGAAAACACTGCTAGGATTCTAATAAACCTACAAAAGTAATGACACAAACAATTTTGGGTGTAATGCCGTTGACCTTATATGAGCAGCCTGAACTTAACGCAGGAAAATGGAATGATATTAAAGAGGACACACATGCTAACATGCAATCGCAATAGAAAATTCTTTAAAAGTGTCCGTATTAAAATAACTGTATTGGACAGTGAGATAAATTTTGTCTTCAGGTTACAAAAATATCTGTTCAACAGAGGGGAGAAAGAAGGCTCTCCCCTTCACTGCATTACAAAACTCAAACCGCATAGCATATTTACAATGCACAATGACATCGTTGCTTTAGTTTGTTTTTGTTATAGACTAAATCTTTTGGGTTTATATATACACCTAAGTGATATTCCTCTCCTTGCAGGCAATGAACTGTATGAAGAGATTTAACAGCACTTTAAGGAAAGCATTTTTATATCCCAGGGTTTTGAGATTTCGTTAACACAGCAAGTGTATTTCAGCCCTTGTCTTAACAGTTGCTAATCTTAAAGATTCATACTGGCTAAGAAATAACAACAGAGCTTATGCAAGTCACTCAACAAGGAAGCTGCAATGGTGTATACCATGGGGCTTTATTTTATTGTGGAAGAGCAAAGTTATAGCAAGGCTGTAGCTCCCTACAATTATCCACAGAAACGTATGCTTCCAGAAGCCAACCAAAATTCTTACTATTCGATCGCAATCCTTAATGAAATAAATACCTATTACATTACATTTGCCAAAGTGTGAAAAATTAGTAGTTTTAAATGATAATTAAAGAGGAAAAACAGACCAATGATGCATTTAATATTTCAAGACACAAAGTCAGTAATACCAGGTAAGACCCTGTCACTGCAAAGTCATCCATTCCACTTTGAAAGCCCTACTATAAGAGGTATTGCTATGATTTTTATACTAGACAAGTATTTCACCATATTTTTTCAAAATAATATGCATAGATATTGTCGATGAAAATGCCATTAAATTGTGTAAAAGACAATATAAATGGTATTTTACATAGATTTTAATTTGACCAAGGTCTGTCATGGTCTTAATTATCTAGTTGTAATTATAAGTTTTTAAAAAATAGGATTTCTTTTCTGTGAGAAATTCAACGGGTCAGTTTCAAACATACACAATAAAAAGCAATTTTTAAAAGGCTTTTTTGAAAAACCTGTTTTTTATCTCAAGATGAATGTCCAGTTTTGATAATGTTTAAGTATTTACTTCTGAAGTCAATATTTTTGCCTTTTACAGTAATTTACATTTAATACAACTTTTCCATTAAAAGTACAAATAGCTAATTCTGCTAAAATAGTCTTCAAGTTCTTCATGTTATTCAAATATTTTTCACGGAAATAGCAATATTTCCTCTTTCAACAAAAACATTATTATTGAAACATTTCATTTTTTTAAAATATTCATATGAGATTTAAATATTCATCCTAAAGGCAAATTAGTGAGGGTAGCTAGAAATGAATTAATTATTGCTTACTAATAAAACTTGCATCATATATGGTTTTTATACCAGTGTAATGGCACTAAATGACTATATATAATGTGGAATGGAGTGCCTATGGGTATGTGTTCCTCTATTCAGTTGTCACATCAAATGACAAAGGAATGTATGTGCTCATGTAATACTTCAGAAGATTCTTTTTTTTAAGTCGAATTAAGACTGGAATCATCGAAGCAGTACAAGACGGGAGAAAATTGAATTTTGTGCACTGGAATAATCGTGCTTTTTAGTGTAACAGTCAAAGCTGTAAAGTGAAAAGCAGGAAGCATAAAATCTTGATTAGACTAAAACAAAAACAAAAGAAGTGATAAGACTTTATAATTTAAAGTTTCTGTACAAGAGATGAAAAAATACAGAAAATGGCATCTGGTCGAATCTCAAGAGATGTGGATATAAATATAAGCAATCCTGAGCTAAATTGAACAGAAACTTTGAATAATAGAAGCAAGATTTGACCTATGGTCATTATAACCACCTTTTGGAGAATACAGGATACTGTCACTGTATTCTTGCAGAGAAATGTTACACTTCCAACAGAAAATTAATATCATCCCTGTATTATACTTTCAAAGGCAAAAACAGGTGCCACAAAGCCATTTTATATTGAAGGGAAGTCAAGTATGACAAATGCATATACTGTTCCCTAATATTCTACCATGTTTAGTGCCCAGTCTTAAAGAGCATTAAATTAAAGACGCTCCAGTGGCTACCAGTGGCTGCAGAAGAACAAGTAGGTTTCCTGAGTCCCTGAA
This sequence comes from Podiceps cristatus, assembly GCA_000699545.1. Taxonomy (NCBI): domain Eukaryota; kingdom Metazoa; phylum Chordata; class Aves; order Podicipediformes; family Podicipedidae; genus Podiceps; species Podiceps cristatus. The sequence goes on along the minus strand of KL273371.1, from coordinate 8,661 downwards.
ATCTCAGAAACTTTGCTAATAATGGTCAATACATAAGACAGGACTTATTCATGTACATCTTCTATTCTTGACAATATTAATACCTTAATTTGAGTCTGATATTCTGACTGCAATCCTATTAATAGTCTTCTGCACAAACATCGTTCATTACCTTAAAGAGATGATTTATTACAGAAGCCTGTATTAATCAAATCTCACTGTTTTTTTTCCCTTAAATAATTTTATGGGACACAAAAGACATAGGGTTAATTTAAAAATATCCCCTGAATTTCCTTAAACATAAAAAAAAAAAAAAAAAAAAAAAATGGCAATACTCAGAAGAAATTCACCTCTGGAATTCATGCTACTCTGGAGAACTAACTGTTGGAAATAACTGAGCTGGTGTATACAGTGTAGAGACCAGGAACCTGAGTGCAGCATTGAAAAATATAACATGATTTTCAAATTTGAGCATTAATGACTATCATCTAATCTGTATTTCAGTATTCTACTGGAGGGTCCAGATTCTATGGCATTTTCTACAACTGCATGCTGTCATGAAGTGAGTAAGATTTTAGGTCACTGAACATCCACCAGGACCTAGTCAGAGCTGTAGTTCAACCAAAACTAACACATGATATCTTAATTAAAACTATAATCTAAGAACACCCATGTTACTGAATAACTGCTCTCAGGTTGCAGGATCACAGCATTTTCACTCCTGTACATTTATGATGCTTTAATTTACTTCTCTTCAAGGGCCAATGGAAACAAATGCATCTACCAACTTACGTTGAAAGCAATGTCCAGGATCTTTTAGAAATAAACATTTCTCGCTATCTTTGTCTTTTCTACAGAACTTATTGTTTTCTCAGATGAAAGAAAAAAATCTATTTTGCAGCATACTGCTTTTGAGAGAGTATAACTCTTACAGACCAACTGTACTGATGTAGTAATTAACTCCTTGGCAAGAAGAATAAAGAGCAATCTATTCATCCCTCATCAAGCAGAAACTTTTTAGTTCTCTTTATTCCCTACATTATTCAGTTAAAAAAGCAGAATTTTCAGTTTGTTAAAAATTATAGGAAATTGAGAAAAGACATAAGGCATATGGGCCCAAAAGCTTGTTTATTTCCTCAAGTCATATTAGTTCATTCGACAAAGCATATTTAATTTAGAATTTTTTCTTGTATTCCAAATACACATTCAAAGCAGACATGATTCCACTCTCATCCACAAAAAAGCACAGGACATAAATTAAAGGATTTCTTATGAGTCACGGCCTTCCTCTGAAAGCTACATGCTACTTTGGAAATCAGAAAATGGATACTTTACAAGATATACTTTTAGCTAAGATAAGGATTAATTAAAAACTAAAGATAACACTTCTCTCTCCATTAACAGCTATTTTTTAACACAAGTATTTACACTCACTGTATGTGCCTTTATTCTTGGGATGGGACTTGGGATGAAAATGTGAAATGCTAATTTTATCCATAGTTGGTAGGTTTTTATGACATCAAAACACGTATGAATTAGCTTGTATGGGATACAAGCTATGGGATACAAGCTCTTCCATTACTGGTTATTTACAGTCACAGAGGACCTAACTTTTTGCTGTGAGGCTGTTCTTGGAAGAGACTCCCAGCTACAATGAAGACTGGAGACTGACTTGTGTTCCACCTGAACAATCACTACTGAGACCCATTTAAATGCCCAGGATGTAATTTTATCTTTCAGTTGTGGCCATTGTTGTCAGTATCATGCTTTACTGCCTTACCTGGAGACAGATGTGTGAAGAAGGCTAGTTATTTGTACTTATGTTCAGTAATGAGAATTTCCAAGACAGTCTTCCAAAGTATGAAATAAATACTTAGACCTTCAACTCACAGAGTTACTAATGAAGTTTTTTAAAGTTATTGCACAATTATTCTGTATGAGTAATCAGTCATATACTAACATCCACTTGCTTTCATCTAGATTAATAATGTCATGGAAACCTGAATTTGGCCTGAAGTTAAGACTCAAAAAGCTGTATGACTCAGGTACAAGCACAGAAGAAAAATCTCTATATGGCCAAGAAAAAAAACCACTTCCAGACATTTTACTGTCATGACAGGTAAGCCAAGATGTAGATGGCTTGAACCAACACATCTGTGAGCAACAACACAGACTGCCTGAAGCTGAACAGCAGATTCAAAACTGATCACTATAAGTAAGATATAGATACCTATGATCTGGGAACAGGGTGTATAAAATAAAACATGAATGACATAGTAATCCATACAGACATCTCTGAAGAATTATCATTTTAGAATATTCTGCTGTTTCTTCATTTTCAAGTAGCATTTACTTGTGAAGTTAATGTTACACTTTTTCTACAGAGTATGATATCATTTTATTCCTATAGACATAAATAGGCTACTCTTTCTCCATTCTGTAATATTATTCCATTGGAAAGGTTGAAACACTTGCTTTTCCTTTAAAATGATTGCATTGACCTGAGAAGTGCATGGACTCTCTTGGACTCACCAGGATGAGAGAGAGGCAGAAAGATCCAAATCTTCTATGCAAAAACCTCGCCACACATAACCCACACTTTGCCACAAAACAAAGATGACGATCATGCGCAATGGCTTAGAAGGTCCTCTGTGGTCTACAGAGCTGGTTTGATTCACAGAGATAGATGGATCCGTAATGTCAGAGCAGACAAAATCATTCAAGTAGCACATTATTGCCAAGGACTGTTCCCTGCCTTTTCTTGTGTCTTTTTTTATAGAAAGCCACTTAGCCTTAGCAACTGGAAGCCCTGCAGCTCACTTGAGTTAAATCATCTTCTGATTTTAAAAGAAGAGGAACTATATTTTTAAGTTATCTTTGTTTTCCTGACTTCTCACAATAAGTGAAAATGAGGGGAAACAGCAGCATCTGGAGAATTAGTTTAGTTCCACAGAAACTTTCAAAAAACATAGGGAGGAAAGGGAAGATCCTAAATTACCAAAGGGAAATTAAAATTCATAAAGCATTTAAGAATACATTTAAAGTGAGGCTAACTGTCCTGGTTTCAGTCAAGATGGAATTAGTCTTGTCTTCAGCAGCTCCTGTGTTTTGGATTTACTATGTGAAGAATGCTGATAGTACACTGCCATTGTTCATTGCTGCTGAACGATCGAGGACATTTTGCAGTTTCCCAAGTTTTGCTAATGTGCAGGTGTAAAAACTTGGGGGGGATATACCCAGAATAGTTGACCTAAACTGGCCAAAGAGAGTATTCCATACCATAGACGTCATGTTCAGTATAAGGGAGAGTCGGCCATTGCCCCCTGGCTCTGGTTCCTTGTTCAATTTGCTTTCTGTTCATGTTCCCTTCTTGTTACCTTATTTTCATTTGGGGTTTTTTTGTTGTTTGTTTATTTGGTTTATTTTTTTTGTTCGGGCCTGTTTGTTTGTTTATTAAGCTTTCTGTTCCCTCACTTGCTCTCTCTGGAACTTGCTGTTCTGGGAGAGCTGCGGGGGAATATCCCTGCTCCCTGACTGCTGCTCAGGACGGGCTGTAACGGTCATCAGGTGGTGAGAAATTGTGCATCGTTCATTTTATATATTCTATTATCCTTATATATTATTATGATGAATATATTTTTAGCTTTTCCTTTGCTGTCCTGGTAAAATGTTTTATCTCAACCCACAAGTTCTCTCCTTCTGATTGTCCTCCTCCCCCCACCCGGGGAGGGGAGGGGGCAGGGAGCAGTGTGTGAGCAGGTGACTGCATGGTTAGCAGTGGTCAGCAGGTGACTGTTCAGGGTTAAACCATGAGACTAACCTAGTACAGGACATATCTTTTGATGTATTGTAGTACTGTCTAAACATGACCACAAATTTTCAGCTCCTATTGCACTGAAGTGTAGTAACAGATCAGGGTCTCTTATTACTTACTGTTACTAAAGCAGCCAGCAGCTGGTACTTTTTTATACAGAGATTTTTCATTGTGGACTTGATGTAGTTATTGAAAGGTTTCTGTTTAGAAACTGTTTAGTACTTAAAAAAAAAATTAATCTGTTTATGGCACACCGATTCGCAAGATACCTTGGATAGCTGTATGAGTCACTGTATGTTTTACAGATTCTACCTTCTTTATACATCAATAAAGCTCTTGTGCTTTCAAAAGCTATTCTGATGGGAGCTATAGATTTTCTTCCCGTGTTGCACAAAATGATGAAGAATCCATCTGCTTAGGTAAGTGTCTGTTCTGAAAGTATTCTGGACATCTGGAAAATGATGAATTTTATTTTAGGGGACTTAAAGTGGATAGAAGAGTTACACATGAGATACCTGAAATTTAGCTGTATAAGATCTGTGACATTTATGCTCCATTACTAAGAAGCTAAAGGGACAACAGAAAGAGTGGAAACCTTCTTCCAAAGCACATTCATATCATTCATTCCACTTTGTTTTCATGCAGTTTAAAGAACACAATATAGTATTTTAAACTGAAATTCTATCACTTTAGATATTCTGTTACTAGTTACGGAACAGTATGAAGAATGCTTTAGATGTCAGACACTTAATACACACTGAAGTCGATGAGTGTTGAAATTACGTGTTAGACCGAAAATTAGACCAGGAAAAAAATCGTGATCATTTCATATGATCGCTGTGATACCAGGCCAGCAATTGCATCTGTAAGGCTGACTGGCTTGTATATGTGTGCAATTTGTTTGAATGCTTGTTCCAAAGCTATGTGAACCATGCTTGGAAAAATCAGCTCCATGGTTGGACAAACTGGGAAAATACTTTTGTGTTTTCTGTATTAGTAAACATGTTTGTATTTTACTGAAAATACTTCCAGCATCATCTTCTTTCAATGGATATTTCTGGTTAAATTTTTTTCTGCTGTCTTTCTGGCTCAGTAAGGAGGAGATTTAATTTTTCTGTTTTCACTATGTATCACCTGTAAGTGAAGACAGACTTTATGCTTCTCTGTTGGCCAAGATAGGGAGATATAAATGGTAGACAATCTAAGATGGACATTATCCAATACACAAATGAGAAGGTATTTCTCATTGTAGTTCTTCATTCTTCCTTTTTTCCAACAACAACAAAAAAATTTTCAAGCCCCAAAGAACAGGCTGATTCCCTGTGCATGGAAAATAAACCAGAGAATAACCTGCTTTGATATAAGCAAGGCATTTTCAGATCATTGATAAAGATATGAAACAGGAGTGGCCCCAACACTGAGCCCCGGGGAACTCCCCTTGTGACTGGACGCCAATTGGATTTGATTCCATTCACCACCACTCTCTGGGCCCGGCCATCCAGCCAGTGTTTGATCCAGGAGAGGGTACACCT